>SNQJ01S0020378.1:0-14213 GCA_010110895.2 Picea sitchensis | reverse complement strand
TGGGCTCAATGGTTACCCCTAGCTGAATGGTGGTACAACACTTCATACCATACAACTACACGCATGACTCCTTTTGAAGCGGTATATGGACAGAAGCCACCTTCAGTTCTCTCATACTTACTGGGTGCCTCGAAGGTCTAGGCAGTTGACCTAACACTTACAACTTGAGAGGCTATTCTCTGTACCCTCAAAGAGAATTTGGTCATGGCACAGAATCACATGAAGCAACAAGCAGATCAAGGTCACTCTGAATGTCAATTTGCAGAAGGGGATCAGGTAATTCTTCGACTGCAACCTTACAAGAAAACTTCCCACAAGGCCGAGCATTGTCAGAAGATAGCACCCAAATTTTATGGTCCTTATATCATGCTCAAGTGTGTGGGACAAGTCACCTATCAATTAGCTTTTCCCAACCATTCGAAGCTACATCCTATTTTTCATGTTTCATTCTTAAAGAAGGTGATTGGAGCTAAGTGCCAAATTCAAACCAACCTTCCAGAGTTAGCTAAAGAAGGATCCATTTGGCTACAACCAGAAGCAGTTTTGGACCAACATGAGCGTCACCTATGTCAGATAACCATCAAGGAAGTGCTAGTCTAGTGGAAAGATACAACTCCAATAGATGCCACTTGGGAACCAACTACCATTCTGCAACAATTTCCTCATCTCAGGCCTTGAGGACAAGGCTGTTTTTAAGGGGGAAGACATGTTAGGGTCCTAACCCGCACATAGGTATAAAAATATATTCATATGTAATAAAGGTTAATATTAATAAGGCATTTCAATAAAATAGAATAAGGCAGATGTAAGAAGACCTAATAAAAGCTTTCGCTTCTAGAAGGATCTTCCTCTAGATGGTTCTTTTTAGTATAAATAGGAGTTGAGGGTATGAGAACCCTATATTGGATATTATTGTAATAGAGCTCTACTCAATTGGAGTTTGCCCCCTCGAAGAGGCCCATGAACATTGCTTTTATATTCAAAGTGTTATTTCTGTTGTTATTCTTATATCATTTCAGTGTTATTGTGGTGAATGTTCTGGTTATATTGTTGTTATTCTACCATTACTATCATTTTATTTATGTTCTGCATACATTTTATATCTGGTATATTACAGGGAGAAATTGGAGTTGGTGGAGGTAGAACTCCCAAAGGCTGGAGCGTCAGAGTTCGTTTGAGCAGTTTGATTAAGAGGGAAATTTTTCAGAGGATCCCTCACTTCAGAGGTCGTACACTCCGGAGGAAAGAGGAATCGAGTGGAGGAAGAGCTCTCGAAGGCCGGAGTGCCATATTCCATCCAAGATGTCCAGTGAAAGTGGACAGGTGTCAAGATATTGCGTACTCTGAAGGTTTGTCACTTCGAAGGATTCGTGCGATGGTTGTTTAGAATTCGCTGAAGTGTTGGAGCCTGAATTTCCCGCGGACCGTTGATCTTGAAGGAGAGTGTGGATTGTTGATTTGCAAGGGGGAAACATGGAGGACATAGGTTCACTCCGTTATAAATCCACTTCAGAGGATTTGTGGAGTGTGAATGCGGATTTGGTCGAATCACAAATTCCCAAAGTGAATCACAGTCATTGGTTGTTAGAAGAAGCATGGGCCGTAGATCTGGTCTAGGTGATTTCGCCAGTCCAGAGTTTGGGGAATTTGGAATTAGCTATGGTCAAAAGTGTCGAAGCCCTAATTTACGAAGGAGGTTAGCCCTGGGTCACAGCCTGAGGCCATATGAAGAAAGAGGGGCCCAACATAAGGAGCTAGCACATGTTGTTCAATTTATTCAAAGGGGTTGAGGAAGAGCTATGGGTTTAGTAGAACGTGCATTTGGAGAAAGAGGGACCTATGTAAATAAATTTGGGTTTCAACAGGGGCCCAAAGAGACGATTTGGCTCAAGTATTTGAACGATACTAGACCGGGAGGTCAAGAATCCACGAGAAGAGAATGGGGGTTTGCATCAAGTGGTATCAGAGCCTAGGAAAAGGTTTTGTCTGATACCATCAAGTGGTATCAGAGATTGATTTTTCCTAAAGACAACAGGTGAAGGAGACAAAAGAGATAGTTTGATACCATCAAGTGGTATCAAAAGATAAAGTTTTCCTGTAGACAATGAGTGAAGGGAAACATAGTGTTGATGTGCTAAGTGTGACTCTATTTGCAAGTGTGCAGGAGATGGTAGACATCGAGGTGGGCTGAGCTAGAAGAACCAATAACATTCTTGAAGGAAGAACGATGGTTACTGAAGTCCATGAGCATGGTTAAAGAGGAGACCACCCGCATAAAATAAAAGAAGAGATGGACAAGGAGCTCAGGGAAATCAGAGGAAAAATATAGAGGCTGACATTGAATATGCAGTAGGAATCCCAGGTATGTTGGAGGTACGAATGGACAATGAAGCAAAGAGTGAAGTGGCATGTTTAGAATTTGTTGGCTTGAAGGAAACAACATGAGTTGAAGAGATGGCTGAGGGAAACTGAAACCCTCAGTGATGCAGGGAAAGTGGTTCACATCTGTGAGACAGAAGTTGGAAAGGCCCTCAGTGATGAGGAGGATAATAGACCAGTTTATCTCATGAAATGCTAGGAGGGAAGTGATGAAATTTCAAATTTCCAGGTGGGAAATAAGATGAGATCAACATTTGATCTCATAGACTTCCAGGAGGGAAGAGGAGAAGTCCCAAATTTCTAGGTGGGCAATGGAGATGAGAGGAGACTGTTTGATAGTCTCATGAACTCAACTAGAGTTCATATCAGCAAGGAGTTTGTTATCACTCCAAGAGTCACTCCCAGACTGCAAATGAGAGTGAGCTTGGTAACATAGAAATAAAAATACTTGGTTGGTTTTGTGGATTAAGAAAAAAAAAACAAGGGAAAGGACAGTAAGGTGTTGTAAATAAATGATGGACCATTGGGCTATGGAGTTAAGAAAACACCTTTCTCATTAAATGAAATCAATCTGCATATAAGATAAAGGTTTATTGAATAGAGGAAGAAAAAGATAACACAAAGAATAACATCAATAAGGTAGAGATTTTGTCTGCATAAATGAATTCAAGGTACTTGAAATGTAAATAGTGACTAATAAGCAAGATACATCAGATCCTCAGATGCTCAAGAATCCATTAATAAAAGGAAACCATGATCCTCAAGGTGTACAATTTATTCAAGTAAGATGAAAAATTGGAAAAGAAAACAAGAGATACAATTCGATAACACAGATATCATGAACCTTCAATAACATAATTGTTTACAAAAATAGAAGCCCCTCAGGGTTACAATGATCATAGGCAAAATGCCTCCTATAACTCTCTCATCTCTCTTGACTCATGAATCCAACCCTTATCCAAGAGCTCTCTCCTTCCTTAAATATAAAATAGCATCCAAATATCCTTAGGAGGTCGAACCCTATCTCCTCCATTGGATTCTAAGCCTTGGATATAGGTGGCAACAATCAAAGAGACAAAAATCCAACAAACTGCTAATTTTTAGGAATTTGTTGGAAGTCATTAATAAAAATTTTCCACCTCACTGCACGAGGCCTTTGATGGAGCTAAAACTTAGGTGCAGGTGTCCCTTAACATCTAACTGATCCATGAGAATCCATTTGAATCATCCTTGATAGGTGGAAACCTACCAACAAGGCGAATATCCAAATTGTGACTGCTACAGGAAATTTCGTAGTGCCGCTGTAAAACAATCCTGCACATTCGATAGCGCCACTTCTATGTCTAATATCTCTCAAACCATAATACATTTTTGAAAAATGAGAGAGGTTTTTTTTATTTGGTATGTTATGAACAAAAAATTCCTCTAGTTTTAAAAACTACCTTGTTGTCTATTCATAGTCCAAGTTTTAAGTTAGTCACTCAAAACTTGCAGAAGCATCACACCATGGGTCGCACTGTGCAGAAGGGTCGCACTCTATGTCTAATATCTCTCAAACCATTAAACATTTTGCAAAAATGAGAGAGGTTTTTGTTATTTGGTATGCGAAGAAAAAAAAACCTCCTCGAGTTTTCAAATTTTCCTTCTCATTTTTTCATAATCCAAGTTTTAAGTTAGTCACTCAAAACTTCCAGAAGCGTCCTTTGTGAATTTACCTATGTGGATTTGGTAGCGCCACTATTACACAGTCATGAGAAATTGGTAGCACCCATAATGAATTCAACAAATTGTGAAGGATATCGAGCCTTTATTTTTCTCATATGCCAATATTGTAAGCTAGCACCAATCTTGGCCACTGGGTGTTTATGAATGGCCAAGGAACTCCTGGCGCTATGAAATCCAAAAGCGCTACAAAATCACCAAATTATGAACACTACAAATCACAAATCACAAGAGCACTGTGAAATCACCTAATTCACTAGTGCTGCGAAATGACCAAATTTTCTACTGTAAATTTTTGTGCTAACATTTGGCTCCATGGGGGATGGCATGCTCCTTGCGAGATGTCAAGAACTTTTAGACCAGATGCCTTATTCATTTCATTCTTTCAGTCTGTACTCTATCTATGATGTGCTATAATAAATCTAGAGTTTTAAATTGCTCATTATTTGAAAACTTAAAACATCTTCACACACTGAAAACAAAATTACTGCAAAAAAAATGCTCGAGAGACGACCTTTATTCATCCTACTCCTACTGTAACCGACTCAACAAATTGCTCAGGTGAAAAAAAACTTCCACCATAACCATTCAAACTGTTTGGTAACCCAATTCTTCTCTTCACTACAAATGATCCATAAAAAATAAGGAAAGTGTGACAATTGACTAAATTCATTCTTATGATCGCCAATATTACCTTCAAATGCTAATAAAAATATCAAGTCTTCATGCTCCAAATAAGTTGAAAAGTGTAACTCTATGTACTCATCGACATGGTCATGAAACTGAAGGCAATTCATGATTAATTTATGAAAGGTTACCTTCACTCTTTCAAAGTTGCTGATAGTTTGTTTGATGTCTTCTATAGGAACACTTGATTGAATGATAGACACAGACATCTGTGGGTCAAATAGTTGCTTCGTAACTTCAGAAGCACCTGTTGGTTGACTGTTGATCATCTCTACATATACCGTGGGGATAGCCTGCTTCCCATACACATGTTTTTTATTAGAATAGGGTTGTTCATTTTTTGGTGATGGATAAGAGATCAACTTTGACTCTTGGCATTCAGAATGTCTTGTTTCAGGATGCTCTCTAACAATAAAGTATTCATCACCAAAGTGTTTGTCAACAACAAGATTCTCTTGGTCAATGTTTGAGATAGTGACTTCCTCAGAAGCAACGCTATCAAATATACTTGCTTCAAGGACAAAATCATCCACTGTCTTTTCTTCATAGGGACAACAAATAAAATCTTCCTCATGTTCAGAGTTGACATGATACTGAATTTGAATACTGACACAAGCTTAGAGGTTCTCCTCCACTTCCTCGACATCCATGAATAACTATGATAAATATATAGATTTTCTTTCCCTAAGATACAAAACAAGGTCAAAGTGTTGAGAGACTATGTAATACACCATGGCAACAGTTTCAGAAGGTTTAATTTCAAGGGGAAGGCTGCAATACAAACTGTAAAACCTTCGATTAAAAGCGGACAAAACTTCATTTTTTCCCCTTCTCAAAGTAGTGAAGTCATGTAGGTACTGATCAAATGACTTGTTCTCACCCAAACACTTTAAAAATGTATTGCATAATTCAATACAGGAACCAATGGAGTCAGCTCCCAAACCCTTAAACCATACAAATACATCTCCTAACAAGGATTTGGAGAAGAACCTCATTGTAACATCCTCATGAACTATCTCAAACTGATCAATAAAGTTCTTGAGGCCTCCACATGCCTCTAAGATGTAACATGATCCTCTCCAGAAAACTGAGGAAAGTACTGTTGGCAGCCAATTCACATTTTTCCACTGTCTTATAAGTTGCCTACACCAGTGTTTTGCAAACCTCAAATTTTTCGTTGCAATTCTCAAATAAACGACACTTTTATTTTTTGCGCCATTTTCACACTTACCTTCGTTTTTGTTTTCACGACTGTAAGCGTGAAAACTTGGTCTTTCGAAGTCGCATTAATATCATTATTGAATTGTCGTTATCCTTCTTGTCGATATTCCTATTTCCCTTACATTTTACTTATCATTATACAGTTGGCAAGACCTTTTGATCTGTACTCATTTGACATTCTTTCACTTCGTTTCATGAATGGTTAAGTTTTTGATACATTGGTAATTGGATTTACATGTTATTTGATTGATCTACTTGGCACATTGGTTAAACTCTTGGTATGAATCGTTTTATATAACGCATGTCACATAGACAAACCCTTGGTATTGGTTTCGATTTGTGTGTTTGGTTTTAAAACTATGGCATTTGATTGCATGCATGGTTTATCCACTTACCAAAGGTTTCATTTGATTGATTGAAATGGCATAGTTATAACGCTTATGCGTTGTGATTTGAATAGTTGAAAGCGACGACGGTTGTGCCATTGGTAATGACTATTCTACATGGCCAACAAATAGCTCCACCATCTTCGCACGATGTCATTAATGACTCCACTTATCACTGTTTCACCTCTGCTAGCATCGATAATCCTTCGAGTGTTCTGCTCCTGTGTGTGATGCGTTCAAACCCTGGCTCATTCACATCGCTTACCGTGAACCCTGTTTATGGCACAAGTGGTGTGAATTGAGCTGAACGGTAGTCAAGCCTTGCTACTATTCGATAACGCCCAGAAATACTTAGAGGATGGTGGTTGGCTCACGTTTGTACAACGGTTGGAGGGTTTTAATCTATTTGTTGCACAACAGTTCGCCCTGACTTTTGATGGGTGTAGGGCCAAAGTAGGCAACATTCAGCTTGAGCTAGATGAAGAGTTCATTAGTTCTGCCACAGGGTTAGCGGCCACGGGCCAGCGATGGTTTAAAAAATCTAAAGTGGAGGAGGTGCCATGGCCTTTGCTGTTAATCTCACGGAAGGTTACATCCTCTGACAGAGGTATGCCGATTTCCATGCTTAAACCAAGATGTGATGTAGTAGTTAAACAATTCGTAACCTGTGAGGGTCGATATGGACTGGTTTTTCTTTATCACCTTTGATTGTTAATGAATTTTATGGGTTATCCATTGAATATGCCTTTTTATTTCCAGCGAAGTCTTTATAAAATGGCTAAAAGGTTTAAAAGAGAAAAGGCTGATAGTAGCTTGTTCCACCATGGCCTAATCAGACTCATCGTTATTCATCATTTAAATCTCTACAGTGATAGTTGACAAGCTTTTATCTTTTGGAATGGTTTTGCTGATACAAAGCCTGTCCAAATTGATAATCCCATGGTTAGTGAGACTAAGGTCGGGCCACCCGTGCCTTTCCATGCCCTTCTACCCTCTCCTAAACCCTCGACCAACCCTGATATTGACCTACCCGACGTTATAATAGACAAGACAGAGCCTATTAAAAATCCCGTGGGCAAAAAGGTTAAAGGTAACCCTACTGTCAATGACAAAGCTAAAAATAATGCTCGACTTATTCGAGACTGGCCCGAAATAAACCTAAAACTAGTGTTGAGCAGAAGCCCATAGTCCTCAGTGAAGACTCGGACTCTGACATCGAATGCTTCCTAGCTAGTGAGTACCCTTACTCCCAAGGTCTGTGCTCCGAGCCACCATATGATTTCGTTTCTAATTTGCCCCCGTGCTTAAGGAACAATCCCAGTTACCCAGGGATCAAGCTACCTAACGAAACCCTCGATGATTCTCCCAAACCCTCGACTGTCGGGCAGTCGTCATGCAACCATTGTAATGTGTGGTTGGAACGATACTATACAGACGTTCCCTTACTTCAATCGAAAATCAAAGCATTGGAAAACCAAGTTACAGTGTTGACTAGTGAAAGGGACAAGCTTCGAGATAATGATAAGAAGCAGAAAACCACTGGTTCCATCGTGTTTAGGAATGTTGAATCGGCTACAGCCGTTGTCAATTCCAAAATGTTATGACCAAGTTGTCTGCTCATCATCCAAGTATGAATTTTTATATCAATTTCGTTTTGTCAATTGCTTGGATTAATATAGTGAATTGGTTTTAGAGTTTTGAAAAGTCTGTTTATTATTCAAAATGACTTTGACATGGTTTGATTATCAAAACTGTTATAAAATAGAATATGGTTATGATTTGTTATACGATTTGATCGTGCCTAGTTTAACAATTAATTGGTTTTCACTGGGTTTGATTCGTTTGTCTGTTGGTTTGAGTTAATGAAATCAATGGTGTTTTCTTTCGCTTGCATTTTGTTTGTATCCAACCTGAACAGGAGGTTTTGATGCTAAAATTAGAACACGGTTCTGTTTTGATTTAATTCGATGTTGCTGTCATTAGATATCAACGGCTTTGATTTCATTCTTGTGATTTAATTGTTGAAACGCTTTCATAACAATTGAATTGGCTTGATGAATATGATGTAGTCTATAAAAAACGACTCTGTTTTGACAACATTTTCGTTTGGATTTGGATTATATCTGACCTGTGCCTCAGAACCCCTCTCACTCATCCAACCACTCACACTCTTGAACCCTTGATCAATCCTCCTAGGTATGTGTTTTCAATATCAAATTCGTTTTATGAATTGCTTGGATTAATATAATGAATTGGAGTTTGTTTTCGCTTAGATTTGGATTATATTCGACCTGTGTTGAAGATCTATTTGCAAAAATCATGGAAATAGTGTTAATTCATAACTATTTGCCAGCCTCAAACCGTTTTGATTCGTTCCTATTTTGATTTTACTTGCAAGTGATTAGCATGATCGTTTATATTTAATACAGTTATATCAGTTTGAGAAAACGATCTTGTTGATTTGGTTCGGATTCGAAGTGATCTGTGGATAGCTGAAGCATCTATTCCTGTTGATTTCAATTGGTTATGAAAACGATTTTATTACTGTTCAGTTATCCAATACAATGTTGCTTACCCGAATTAGTGATAACGAATTGAACAGAGTGTATCTACCTCTGTTATCATTTGATTTAGTTTGTTCAATTTGCATACAAGTGTCGATTTGAATGAGGCTTTTAGCAATGAAATATCTTTTAATAGTTTGAATGTATTTTCTAAGATTCGAATTGATTTTTAATACGATTCTATGTTTGATTTAGACCATCTACAGAATCACAAGATTCTATAACTAGTCTTTAGAATTAGATTTTTATCATTTTCATTAACAAAATATCCTCTTAACTTGTCCTTTTTTTGACCTCTTTCAGGTACATTCGAATTTCATTGGGCATGTTGGATAGTCTAGGAGATATTTGTGTGATATAGTTTTTATTTTAGGTTCCTAGTTTAGTCAAACTTGGGATAGTTTCCCAAATTTTCTGTAAACAGTTTTGATAACTTCCACAGGGATGTTTTACCCTATGGGAGGTCTTTAAATACTTATTATTTTTTTGTAATAATCAACATCCTCACTTGTGGGAGAACCACGCTATGGATTTCTAATACAAACTGAGACGAGAGTTGATGTTTTGTTACAGCTTTCGCTTTCAATATATCAATCTTTTGTTTCAAGTTTATGCATGTCAGTTTGCAGTTGATTATAGACTACTTTAGCTATCATAATCTATTGCAGGATGATATGATTTGATTAATATGCTATCCATATCTGATCTCTTTCATTATTTTTTAAAAAGTACAACAATTACTTTGTTTCAGTTAATGAATCACAGATTTCTCTTCTTTGTTAATTGAATCATTTCGTATAGATCTTTGCATACAGGTTTATCTAACTGTGAAGATTTATAAATCATAAGATTGTTGTAATTTTTATGTCTTGTTTGTCCTGTAATCATATTTGAAGAGCACTGTAGCTTTTTGTTTACGAGAAGCTCCTGGATAATTCAGTGCGGGTTTCCTCCCTCCAATCAGCTAAGACAATCATTACACACAGGACAAACCTGGAGCGTTTCTTCAGGTCAGCTTGTCATTTAGTATTTGATAGTTAGTTTGTTAGTATAATTTTAGTAGTTTAATTAGATAAATATATTAGTTTAGGTTTGTAGTTAGAGTTAGTATATTAGTTGTTTAGTTTAGTTAGTTTTTGTTTTATTTCTTTTTCATAAAATTATAAAACCAAAAAAACAATAGCTCTCACTGTCTTAGGACAGAACGCAAATGAGTTTTTCAGGTTTTATTCAAATCTATAAATTGTAATTATTGTACATTTTGTGAATAAGATTTATTTATGTTAGTAGTTAGATATTTAATGTCTTAGAGTTAGCATAGTATTAGATAGTAGATTGTATATAGAATAGTTAGATTTGTTTAGTTTATTTATGGTTTTGCTTGGTTAGATTAGTTAATTTAGAGTAGTTTATTTTTATTTTTCCTTTGGGACTTAGATCGGTTAATGGAGCCGCTAAACCCATCGAGGTGGTTCATTTCCAAATATGGGTTATTAGACAATACGGTGGTTCCATACTGAGTTGATGGGTGATTAATTTAAGCCCATCTTGGTACCAAGAAATAAAGAGGATAGGATAGAAGATGATATGGAAACCTTAAGGTTTAAACATCTTGTCTTTGATTCTAGATCGAAAACTGGTAGTTGATGCGGGTTTTGCCTGTGATGGAAAGAGTTCAGCGTTGTCGTCTCTGAAGTTTGAGATCTGTTTCAGCCTCTCAAGTTTCAGGTAATTAAATTCAGGAGGATTTCAGCCATGAGTTCCTCTTCTTATAGGTTAGTTGAAATATAAGTCAACACTCAACAACATCTTCTTCCTTCTTCCAGATGGTCTATGAAAGAGGAAGGTTAGTGTCAATGAATACTTGGAATTTCTATATGATCCTCTTATATGTGAAGGGAAAGAGAAAATGGGTTGTTAAAACAACAAAGGACTGAAGAAATCTCATGGCTCACTAAGTGTCCTTCATCTGTTCTATCCTAATGTGGTCTTTCCATTCTGCAGTTGTAGAGTGTCAGTAGTGTTAATCATGCTTTGTATCCTCTCAGTAAATACCCATCAATTTGATCTATATATCATTATCTGAGGCCAGTTATTCCCAAACATGGCCACTGCCATTAATCAGGGTCTCCAAAATGAAATTAGAATGAGTAACATAAATAAAAGTATGATTCAGTTTGGATTAGAAAATATAAAACAAAGGAAGGGAAAGAATGATGAAGTTATTATTGTAATCAACAGTGAACTGAACAAGTCAACCACCTACCCATCATTCAATGCAGTGTCACATATGGATGAGTTTATTGAATGAGAGAGATACAAATATAACAGAAAGAACATCCTACTACTTGAGAGGAATCCTCCATGAATTAAATTTTGAAATGTATGTGTCTGATGTGAATCTCAGATATAGAATCATTCAATCAAAGGCCCATGATCCTCAAGGTGCACAATTCATTCAAGTAAGAATAAAAATTGGAAAAGAAGAGATGTCATTGTATGAATATCATGAACCTAATATGAATATTTTACCAAAATGACACTTGAGGTTGCAGCCAGATACATGGAAAAATGCCTCATTTAACTCTCATCTCTCTTGGATGCTGATCAATACTTCCAGGCTCTCTGTGAAATAAATATAATCCAATCCAAATGGAATCATCCTGGGCATGTGGCCTTATTCATTCAAATACTGAAAGGGTCAAAAAAAAAGGACAAGTTCAAGAGATGTTTATTAGTAGAAATGATAAAAATCTATTCTAAGACTATGCTTTGCAGAATAAGTTGTAAATGGGTCATCAACAGGTGTGTTAAAAATCAATTAGAATCAAATACATTCAACATGTTCAGGTGTTGTGGTGCAAGGAACTCATTCAAGTCAGCCTTGTATACCAGTGAATATTTAAAATCAAGGCTGTGGGGCAGAGACCATCTAACATTCGATTATATAATTCAGGTGATGACACATTTAAGATGTGAACAGTGACAAAAAAATCATTTTATAAATTGAAATCAACAGGCCATTGTGGCTATCACAGATCAGCACAGTCAGACCAAATCATGGTGACCTCAAGCTGATACCATGTAGTAGTATAGTGATCATTAAATGCTTTTGCAGTAAAATCAAAATGAGACTTGAAATAAAACAGTTTGGGGTTGTAAGTGTTATAGAATTCTGTGTTGTCCATTGATTTTTAGAATAGATCCTAACAGTTTGAATGTCTTAATCTAATCAAACAGAAACAGGCCCATTCTTCTCATGTCAACAATTCTTAAAATGAATTTGATGTTAAAACCTTCTGGAGGTTGGGTCAAAGTTTAAAGAACTGTGAGGAGGATGTACGGATGAACGAGAGGGTTCTGAGGGATTAGGTCGGATATAATCAATCTCAAATAGAAAATGTTGTCAAAACAGAATTCGTTTTAATATAATTCACATCATATTTATCAAATTGTTCATTTGTTGTAAGCGTTTAACAATTAGATACAAGAACGAAATCAAAACTTGGTATCTAATAGCAACATCAGATTAAATCAAAGCATAACCGTGTTCTAATTTTAGCATCAAAACCTCCTATTTAGGTTGGATACAAACGAGTACAGAACTTTATTGATTTTCAAATGGCAGACAAATGGTCATTGGTGAAAACCAATTAATTGCTAAACTGGGCACGATCAAATCATATAACAAAATCATAACCATATTCAATTTTATGATCATTTTGATAATCAAACCATGTCAAAGTCATTTCGAATAATAAACATACTTTTCAAAACTCAAAAACCAATTCACTATATTAATCCAAGCAATTGACAAAACAGAAATTGATATCAAAATGCATACCTGGATGATGAGCAGACGGCTTGATCATGACTTTTTGGAGTTTACAACAGCTGTAGCTGATTCAATATTTCTAAATACGATGGAACCATTGGTTTTCTACTTCTTATCATTAGCTTGAAGCTTGTCCCTTTCACTGGTGTACTATGTGGCAGTTTCCAACGTTTTCGATTAGTAAGGGAACGTCTGTACAGTGTCGATTGTACCTTCACTGGTTTGCAGATACACTTGATGTGGTCGAGGGTTTCGTTGGGTAGATTGATCTCTGGGTAACTGGGATTGTTCCTCAGGAAAGGGGGTAAATTAGAAACAAAATCATAGGGTGGCTCAGAGCACATAGACCTTGGGAGTAGGGGTACTCACTAGCTAGGAAGCGTTTGATGTAGAGTCTGAGTCTTCACTGAGGGCTATGGGCTTCTTCTCAAAACTAGGTTTAGAGTTTCTTCAGGCCAGATCTCAAAGATAAGTTGAGCATTCTTTTTTACCTTTGTCGTTGACAGTAGGGGTTACCTTGCTTGCTTTTGCCCACAAGATTTTTAACAGAAGCTTGTCTATTGTAGTGGGTAGATTGATATCAGGGTTCTTGTCTATTATAACGTCAGGTAGGTCGATATCAGGGTTGGATGAGGGTTTAGGAGAGCGTAGAAGGGCATGGAAAGGCACGGGTGGCCCAACCTTAGTCTCACTAACCATGGGCTTATCAATTTGGACAGGCTCTGTATCAGTAAAACCATTCCGAGACATAAAAGCTTGCCAACTATCACCGTGGAGATTTAAATGATGAATAATGATGAGTCTGATTAGGCCATGGTGGAACAAGCTACTATCGGCCTTTTCTCTTTTAAGCCTTTTAGCCATTTTATAAGGACTTCGCTGGAAATAAAAAGGCATATTCAATGGATAACCCATAAAATTCATTAATAGTCGAAGGTGATAAAGAAAAACCAGTCCATATTGACCCTCACAGGTCACGAATTGTTTAACTACTATCAAAAGGTCATGCCATCTTGGTTTAAGCATGGAAATCGGCATACCTCTGTCACAGGATGTAACCTTCCGTGAGACGAACAACAAAGGCCATGGCACCTCCTCCACTTTAGAGTTTTTAAACCATCGCTGGCCCGTGGCCGCTAACCCTGTGGAAGAACTAATGAACTCTTCATTCAAATCAAGCTGAATGTCGCCTACTTTGGCCCTACACCCATCAAAAGTCAGGGTGAACTATTGTGCAACAAATAGATTAAAACCCTTAAACCGTTGTACAAACGTAAGCCAACCACTATCCTCTAAGTCTTTCCGGGCGTTATCGAACAGTAGCAAGGCTTGACTACCGTTCGGCTCAATTCGCACCACTGGTGCCATAAACAGGGTTCACGGTAAGCGATGTGAATGAGCCAGGGTTTGAACGCAGCA
>SNQJ01S0020377.1:188791-200640 GCA_010110895.2 Picea sitchensis | reverse complement strand
TATACATTTTGTATTTTCTAAATCAATAAACATATAAACTTGATATATTTATTTTACAAATATATTTAAATGAACATTTATTTTATAAATATATGTAAAGTTTATATAAACTTGATACATTTATTTTACAAATATATTTAAATGAATATTTATTTTATAAATATATCTAAAGTACAATAAAAGTTCTATGTTTATATAGTTGTAGTCCTTAGTTTAAAGGTTCTATGTTTTGGTCTTTTTCAGTGATTTTTTCTATTAAGTTTTGTTTTAAATCTGAAGAGAAAGTGTTGGATTAAAATCTACAGCTACATAAAATTGTTGACCTGGGCATTAAAATCTATACAAAACGCCATGTGAATTGTTGGGTATTAAAACACTATAATAATTGCTATCGATGAATGTGTTATCCCTGTAGGTGTACACGCAGAGGAAAAAAGGATACGCTGTCAAGTATTGCAAAGGTGAATCGCCCAACCAATTAAATTGTTGTCAAGTAGTAAGGAAAAGAAACGCATGGGTAATAACGTGGTCAAGTAAAAGTAAAAACACAGGGTAACAGATAGCAGATTTTTTTTTGGGCAAAACGAAGTCTTCCTAAGTTAAATTCGCCAGGCAATCAAGGATAACGAAATGAAAATTTTTTGGGTGGGAACGTTGTGTAAAACAGGTAATACTTGCAGTCAGAAGTGTTGGGCGAAAAGCTGGCAATCAAATAAAATGTAGACAAAGGAGGTTTTGTTTCCAGTCTCTGTTGGGTATTAAACGTTAACACAGACCGGGATGCATAAATCCTTTTTATCATTCTACAAGGATACCAACAACACGCAAACAATAATCGTGGTAACCCAATAGTCTTAATAATGGCCTCGCCTGAGTAATACATCTATCCATGAAAATGAAATCAAGAATGTAAAACGCAGACAATAATCGTGGTAATAATACACACAACAGAAAGGAACTAGATAATCGTCGTCATTAAATAAATACATAATCACAGTTGTCAGTAAGTATAATCTCATTTCCAGTAAATAAAATCGTTGTACATTATTCACCACAGGATGGAAATATACATAATTGTTGTCATTAAGAAATATATAATCGCATTTGCCATCAAATATAATCGTGGTACATTATTCACTATAGAATGGAAATATATAACCGTTGGTCTACACGGTCCAAATGCGCAAATATATTAAAATGGATTGGGGCAAACTCATGGGAAATTAGACGTAGTTTTCACAGTGAAGAATGCAGAGATCCTCGCAGGGATTGATGGCCAAAAATCGCAGAGGTTTACAGGCAAATCATTGAGGTTAAAAGCATTGAACGACAGCCTTGACAAGTGGAAAAAATTCCAGAGCATTACATCCAGCAATGAAAACGCCTTCATTACATAAAAACGCAAAGAAATATACCCGGCGAAGAGTACACAAAAATAAAAATAAAACGCAGAGTTAAAAATTTAACGAAATAGGAATGATAACAATGGCATATTTACTCAACACAAACAGGCGCAAGGACCCTCAATCAGCCAAGAAAATCAGAATGGGTAGATGGCTGGCAGGAACATCCTTCGCTCATCATCCACGCACAAAAAAGCAGGGTGTTTGGATCCATAGGTCTATTAACACCGAAGTGACGACTGTAGATCCGGCTCCTGGCCGACTACTCAGGTGTGGACTGATGAGTTAGGGACGAAGGAAAAATATAAATCGCAAATCATCACAAATCAATAAAACCATAGGACGGTCAAGACATGCATGGATCGAAGGCCAAGGAAATCAATCATCTGCAAGCTTAAGGCTACGGGGGAGTTCAGTTATCCATTAAAATTCTAGGTCAATCAGTTTCTTTACCCAATTAAATACACAGAGCTTAAGGAGTACATTATACTAATAAACTACCATGTTGAAATAAAGGAAGCATATTGTAGCCCAAATCGCCCACTTTTAGTAGTTGTCCCGCGCGCTCCGTGCAACTCCCGCTTGTCGACCAATGAGACTTCATCGGTACCTCCTAGCCAGCGCTAGGGGTAATCTTCTACCCCCTTATCCCCCCGAGTTGCAAAGGGGCCACACACACTACCCAAAGAATCAGCTAGCTCCCATCTCGCCTTGCAAGGTCGAGCTACCACTCCTCTCAAATCTAGGTATCCCAACTCCCACAAGCTAAGTCAATCAAGTATGAATTCCTGCAGCGTAACATTACGCATAACCCAAGAGATCCATCATCTTTCTCCTCTCTCCATTTTATAGAGTTTCGAAGTCCTCTACTTTCCCAAAATCCTATTTAATTTAATGTTTAATCAATTAATTCCTAAAAATCATCCCCGTACAAGTGTCACCCATCCCCTTCATTCCTCCAAAAATTAATTTAATTAAATAAATAATTACCCCTATTTCCCTCACCCTCCTTAAATCAATCCTATAATCGCTCCTAGGTGTCCCCATATTCCCTTACAAGTTTTAATGACTTTCCCCATTACTAATTTACTAGTTGAGTTAATTTAGAAAGTTCTTAAATGCTAGATACCTTACTAAGTTTGACTTTCTGTTTTTTCCTTGTGTTTCCCTTGTCTTTTTATGTTTCCCTCTTTTTCCTAGTTTCCTAATTCTTTTAGATTTCCCTCTTTCCCTTTTCATTTAAAACTCAAATTGGTAGGTGTAGAGAATTAACCTTTTTCCTTTTTCCTTTTTAGTTAATAAATTTTTAATTAACAAAAGAGACAAAACCATTATTTCCCCCTTTTTAAATTTTAGCCCCCAAAAGATTATTATAAATTTTAAAAGTATTACTTACCCCATTCTCGACACATGATTAATGATGATTATCATTTTTATTTATTTATTTTTATTTTTATTTTTACATACATAATTTTCCTTTGCCGCCAATTTCACCTAGACCTAGATTTTAATTTTCGAGGTTGGGTGACATTTTATTAGGGAAATTGTTTTAAATTTTTCTTATCACTTCATTCATCCTAAGGCCGTATATCTTTATTCATTTATTATTTAACAACGCGACGTGCCCTTCAAGACGCACTAGGTTCCCCAAGGGTGCCACTCGCCTCAACATGTTTCCCTTGCGCGACATGCCCTTCAGAATGCACTATGTGCTCCAAGGGTGCCACTTGCCTCTTTCCATTTTCTTGCGTGACGTGCCCTTCAGGATGCACCACGTGCTCCAAGGGTTCAACTTGCCTCTTGACTGACTTGGTAGACATCTAAAACCCCTGGAGTCAATACTTCGCCAGGTGATCTTGTGGAAGACCAAGGGCCTCTAAGGAATAAGGCCCCTGCCTTATTGCACACCCCTTAAAATCATTGTGAGCGACTGTCACAGTCTGCCCTCATGGCATCGAAGGTCTTCTCAAACTAGGTAGTCGTTAACCTACAGTTCGAGCCACGGCGGGAGTGCTAGTAGGCTGTGGTAGGGTTGTTGTCCACACCTCTCCCTCAACATCTCTAGTAGTCCTGCATGACCCCTCTACTCCACATGTGAGTCTGATCGACAAGCTATCGTCAGCCTGCATCATCAACGAATCATGTCATAAATATATCCATAATCATATCATCTAATCATATGCACTAATATCACATATAAAACAATCAAACCTCAAGAGTTCACTCCCCAACTCAATCCAAAGTCCAAGGGGTTCCCTTGATGCCTCTGCATCCTCGAGGTCCAAAATCCTACACACTCAGTAAAACCGAGTCAATAGCACCTGTCTATGTCAATGTAGCAAAACAACATGGTGTCAACCCATAATGCCTCATAATCATAATCAAATGCTTAATAGTATAATAATCTGGATAATTTGCAAGCAATTGTCATCAAAGAATAAGTTCGCTCAGTGCACGCGAGAGCCAAATGTTACACTTTCTTTTTATGCTTCCTTCTTTTTCCTAGTTTCCTAATTATTTTAGATTTCCCTCTTTTCCTTTTTTATTTAAACTCAAAAAGGCATGTGCAGAAACTTACCCTTTTTCCCTTTTCCTTTTTAATGAATAAATTTTTAATTAGCATCATATAGAAAAACACTTGTTTCCCCTTTTTTAAATTTTATCCCAAAATATTTTTATAAATCAATTTAATTTCTTACCCCCTTCTTGTCGCAAGATTAATGAAGATTATCATTATTATTTGTTTTATTTTTATTTTCATATATATATATATATATAGATAAAAAAATTATCACAAGTAAAATTTAGACCTTGACTTTATTTTCCTAGGTTGGGCGACATTTTATTAGGGGAAAAGTTTTTAATCTTCCTTAACATGTTATTCCTCCTAAAGCCATCTAGGTTTATCCAATTATTAAATAACAATGCGATGTGCCCTTTAGGACGCACTAGGTGATCCAAGGGTGCCACTCACCTCCTTATGTTTCTCTTGCGCGACGTTCCCTTCAGGACGCACTACATGCTCCAAGGGTGCCACTTGCCTCTTTCCAATTTTTCTTGCGCGACGTGCCCTTCAGGACGCACCACATGCTCCAAGGGTGCCACTCGCCTCTTGAATGACTTGGTAGACATCAAAAACCCCTAGAGTCAATACTCCTCCAGGTGATATTGTGGGAGACTAAGGGCCTCTAACGAATAAGGCCCTTGCCTTATTGCGTGCCCTTTAGAATCATCGTGGGCGAATGTCGCAGTCAGCCCTCATGGAATCGTTGGTCTTCTCGAACTAGGTAGTCGTTAACCTACAGTTTGAGCCACGGTGGGAGTGCTATTAGGTTGTGGCAGGGTTGTTGTCCACACCTCTCCCTCAACATCTTTGGTAGTCGTGCATGACCCCTCTACTCCACATGTGAGTCTGGTTGGAAAGCTATCGTCAGCCTGCATCATCAACTAATCATGTCAAAAATATATCCATAATCATATCATCTAATCAGATGCACTAATATCTCATATAAAACAATCAATCCCCAATAATTCACTCCTCGACTCGATCTAGAGTCCAAGGGGTTCCATCGATGCTTCTGCATCCTCGAGGTCCAAAATATTGCACACTCAGTAAAACCAAGTCAATAGCACCTATCTATGTCAATGCAGTAAAACAGCATGTCATCAACTCATAACGCCTCATAATCAAAATCAAATGTTTAATAGTATAATAATCCTGATCACTTGCGAGCAAGTGTCCTCAAAGAATAAGTTCTCTCATTGAGCAAGAGTGGGATGTTACATACACCTCCTCTTGGTCTAAACTTCATCCCTAAGTTTCACAGTATAAGTGCCGAAATAATGTGTATCACAGTATCATAAGTCTATCTATCAAACAAAAATGGAAACTGTTGGTGCATATCATATGCGTCCTCCCAGGTCACCAAGTGTGGACTATAGTTGTCTCAGTGGACCTTGACCTGCTCTATTGTTAGACAACGTAGCTGTCGAATGCGATGATCCAAGATGCGGATCGGCTCAGCCCTGAGCGCCCCCTCATCTGATACCTACAAGGAACTCATGTCAATAACATGTGTAGGATCACTAATATAATGTCTCAAAACAGATACGTGAAAAACATCGTGCATACGCCTCAAAGAATCAGACAAGGATAGTCGATAGGCCATGGGCCCCTTCCTCTCCACAATCTCTAAAGGTCCCATGACGTAGGAGAGAGTTTATCTCCCTTTCCAAACTTGATCAAACTCTTATGTGGTTTTACCCGCAAGAAGACTCAATCGCCAACCTCATAACTATGGTCAACACGGTGCACATCGGCATAACTCTTCTGTCGATCTTGTGTTCCTTTAATCCTTTGTATTATTGTTTGCATTTTCTCTTCTATTTTTTGGATCTCTTCTGGTCCCACCAGGACCCTATCCTCAAGTTGATCCCAACTCAAAGGCGTCTGACATGGTCGCCCGTAAAGAAACTCAAAAGGCACCATCTTAATGGTGCTTTGGTAACTGTTGTTATAAGCGAATTCCACCAGTGGAAAGAATTATTCCCAATGCTTTTGTTGGTCCATCACGTACATGTGCAACATGTCCTCCAAGGTCTGATTCATTCGTTTGGTCTGCCCGTCAGTCTCCGAGTGATATGCAGCACTGAATTTAAGTTGGGTTCCCAAGGCCTCTTGGAAACTCGTCCAAAATCGTCCAGTAAACATCGATCCTCGATAGGATATAATCCTATTAGGCATGCCATGCAGCCTCACAATCTCACTGATGAAAACTCTAGCTATTTCAGGTGTCTGATACGTCGTACTCACAGGAATAAAGTGAGCACTCTTATCAAAGTGTCTACTACTACGAAAATCAAGTCATGTATCCTTGCCGGCAGTGGCAACCCAACAATAAAATCCATCGAAATAACCTCCCACTTCGATTCTGGAATAGTGTGTGGCTATACTAATCCTACTGGGTGTCTATGTTCATCCTTTACCTACTGACATTCTAGACATTTGGCCACATAGTTGAATATGTTTGCCTTCATTCCCTTCCAGAAGAATAAGGGTTTAAGGTCTACCCTTATCTTCGTGACTCGTGGGTGAGCCATGTATACTGCTCTATGAGCCTTACTTAGGATCAAGCTCCTCAACTCGTCGTTCGGTGGTACGTAAATCCAATTTTTAAACCTCAATAATCCATCATCCTCCAACGTAAATCCTTCAAATCTTGGTACCATCATTGTGTTTTGTTTGATAAAACCCTCGACCTCTTTGTATCAGTCATCATCACACTGTAAAGTTGGAATCTTTTCACGTAGATTTGTCTGAAGAGGAAACACCAAAAATATGTGTGGTCTTCGACTCAATGCATCTGCCACTTGGTTCATTGTTCCTTTTATGTAAGTAATCTCGAAGTCGTACTCGCTAAGCAATTCCGACCAACATCGTTGTCGCGCGTTCAGGTCGTTTTGCGTAAAGATGTGTTGTAGTCCACAGTGGTCCATCTTTAGTTCAAATTTTCATCCAACAAGGTAGTGTCTCCAAACCTTCAAGGCATATATGGTGGCTAACAACTCCAAATCATGCGTCACGTAGTTCTCCTCATGCCTTCTCAGTTTCCTCGAGGTGTATGCGACCACTCGACTATCTTGAATCAAGACTTCGCCTAAGCCTTCCTTGGATGCGTCAGTGCATACCAAGAAGTCTGCATCCATTTCAGGGACCTTTAGTATCGGTTTTGTTGTCAACATCTCCTTGAGCCTCCGAAATTCTTCCACGCATTTCCCAGTCCAAACAAACTTCTTGTTCTTCTTCTAAAATTCCATGATCGGATTTTCTATCTTCGAAAATCCCTCAATGAACCATCAATAGTATCCTGCTAAACCCATGAAGCTACGTACTTTAGGGATGTTTGTTGGCATAGGCCATTCAACCTTTGTTGGATCCACGATGATACCTTCATCGTAGATGAATCATGACATTCCCTAAGTAGTGAATCTTCGATTGATCAAATGAGCATTTGGACAACTTCCCATACAATTTTTGCTCTTGCAGACACTGTAGTACCAAGCGCAAGTGCTCCTCATGCTCCTCCATCGTTCGAGAGTAGATCAAAATATTGTCAATGAATACTTGGATGAACTTGTCCAAGTAATCGTGGAACATCCCAAACCTCATCTTAAAGGCGGTCTTAGGGACGTCATCCTCCTTGATCTGTAACTGGTGATACCCTGATCGCAAATCGATTTTTGAGAACATCGTCGCACCCTTCATTTGATCGAAAAATCCATATATCCTCAGCAATGGATAATGAGTCTTGATTGTTGCCTTGTTCAATTAATGGTAGTCAATGCAGACCCTCGATGACCCATCCTTCTTTCATATGAAAATAATAGGTGCACCGCACGGTGACACACTTGGACGTATTAGTCCCAAGTCCAGTAATTCTTTCAGTTCCATTCTCAACACCTGTAAATCTGAGGTCAACATCTGATAAGGCATTCTAGATATTGGTTCAGTCCCTGGTTTTAGGTCTATAGTAAACTCCAATTCCCTCTCCGATGGCATACCAGGTAACTCCTATGGAAATACGTCTGCAAACTCTCTCACCACCAAAAGGTGTTCTAGACCTTCTGCTACCCCCTTCTCATTTAACTCAAGGATCGCATAAAGCTTACATCCCTTGCACATTCTCTTCCGTAGTTGCAAGGAAGAGATGAACCTCGGGGAAACTCACTGGTTTCGACCTACAATCACGCGTCTTTGTCCCTCGTCATCAACCAAGCTCAACTGTTTTGTCTTACAGTTAAGTATTGCCTCATGCGATTCCAACCAGTCCATATCGATCACGACGTCATAAGATCCTAAGATCATGACGTACAAGTCATCCCTGGTGAAAAACTCTCCCAGGTTAAGGGTACAGCCCGTAACCTTTCCTCCAACCTTCTGTTTGGATCCCAAAGCCATGTCTACGAAGCTAAACTCATCATGTTCGACCACCTTTACCTTAATCCTTTTTAGCGTTGCACCAGAAATGAAACTCTTGGTAGCATGGGGATCTATCAAAATACTAAGGGTTTGGTCATTGACAGTACCTGACGTCTCAATCACAGTAGAATGGTGCTATGCCTGGCAGTTATTCACTGTTGCATGAATCTGATGGGCCTTGCAAATATCTCCCATGGTAGTGGGTCCAGCTGATCCAGATGCTCTAGTTCTCTCCACAGGGCATTCGCACTGGTAGTGTGGCTCCCCACATGTCCAACACCCCTTCTTCGATCCAGTACTCCTGGTACCCGAAGTAGAAGATGACAGCCCACCACCCTGGAATCCTGGTTTGTTCTGCTAAACAGGCCTAAACTTTTGTTGTTGCGGTCGACACTGTTGTTGATGTTGTGGTCCCCGATAATGTGTTTGCTACTAAGGAATCAGTCGCCAAGGTGTAGTGAAAGTGGCCTCTGGAAGCCACAGTATCCTGGCGTATGTCTAGCTGGTGTCTAATGTTGTTGCGCACCAGATGACACATGCCCTGCTGGTCTCACTGGAGTCTTTCTCTGACCCCCGCTGATAAGCTCCTCCTCTACTATGAGGGCCTTCTAGACGGCATCATGCAAGGTCTGAGGCATTAGAATCCAAACCTCTACACGTATGCTACCATTAAGGTCAAACATGAACCCGTTGACCTTAAATTTCTCAGTATTAAGATCGGAGCATACCGAAGCAACTCCATAAAATGAGCCTAGTACTCGAGCACCATACGGTCGCCCTGTCGTAAGGCATTGAACTCGTTGAGCTAATGCACAATGAATTCCTATGATAGGTACCTCTCTTGAAACCGTTCCTTGAACAATTCCCATGACATGTCTTCGACAGCCATGTTCAGTTGTGGTAGGAGCGTCTTCCACCATAGAAGAGCGCTCCCCTTCAGTTTAAAGACTGCCATGCGGACCTTCATGTTTGAGGTATAGTCGTGAAGTGAAAAGCACAATTCCATATTCTCCAACCATGCCTCAGTGGCTGTGTTGTCCGGGGCACCAAATAACTCGGGAAATTTGACCTTCTCAAGCTCAGGGTGAATGCTACCAGTACCGGTCGGAGCACGTGGTGGACCCTCAGGGGGTGTCGGTGCCCTGGCCTCATCTCTGTCTAAACGGTTGATCAGTGCCCAGACATCCGCTAAAAAGACCTCATCATTCCAACCACATCACCCACCTCTTGTCCGACAACCTGTTTGTCTCCTTGGGATTTAGACCCCTCAGGCGTGGATGTTACCGGAGGCATCGCGCCTCCTCCCCTAGAAACTTTTTGTCTTCCTCTACGACATCCTCTAACCATGATTACCTGCAAGAATACAAATCAACTCAATTAACCACATAATCAAAATCATATCAACGAAACTATGACTCCACTCACTGGCACAAGGGCAACTGGGCGAAACATGAAACTATGACTCCACTCACTGGCACAAGGGCAACTGGGCGAAACATGCATAGGACAACAAGGAGGAATGACTACCCACCCGACACAAATAAGACACACCTACAAGCTAAGGGAAAAATTCCCCCTCCCGACACAATGGCCTTGATGAAAAATACTAGAACCTCAAGGTGCGAGAACCAAATGCATGAAGGTGTTCCACGCATGCGCCCAAGCAACTTACAATGCTCGACAACACTCACACAGAACGCATGGACTCCGGCCAGGTTCTCATTCGCCACTATCCAATAGGGCGCACCATGATCCCCTCATCAGGAATCATATTGTCCCCTATTGATAGACGCATCAATAACCTTGACACAACACATCACATCTAAAACTGATGACTCTAGATAATTCGACGCGCTAGGATCTGAATACCAATAAGAAAACCACGCCCATGCCCCAACAACAGATCGACGAGACGCCAGTGGATGACAACAAGGGAAGACACAAGCCCAAACATGACTTAGTCAATAACCCAACCATTAATCATGTCTAAAATAGTCAATACTGACCTTCTAAATTAACATCGATTTCCAATCTAAAAGTAAGTGAAATTTCAATTAGTCCACAATTTACAATTCTAAATTAACATCAAATTCAACAAGTCTAAATTGCAATTAAGTTAATATACACCAATCTCATTTAACATTAATGATGATCTAAATTGGAAATCCGAAATTAATCACTAAATACCATCCCACTTAGAAATTAACCTCCTAAGCAATCATTAACAATATCAATGTATGAGCTGCAATGATCACGCTTGTTAGTGACATTAATTTATAAATTGTCATCAATGTATCATCAAATTTAAACTTAATGCAAATTTTAGCCAACTTAATTAAGTCGATACTAACACTATAACCGGAGTTACATTCTTATTGAAAATTCAGTTTAATCAATGTTAAAACTAAAGGACAAGACTGTTCTAAATTAGTTAAAGGGTTGTCTAAACAAATGAAGAGGTTGTCTAAATATGCTAATCATTTGTTGTATAAAGTAAATATAATTTCCATTGTTGAAACTATTGTGTACATTATACATGGATTGTCAAATCAAATTAAAAGTTGTATTGCTCAAAGGCGGTTAAGGGAGAATCTATCCAATACAAATAAAGAGAATCATTCTCATTATCATGCGTAAAGCTTATGATTAAGGTGTTATTTAACAAATTATTATCCGAAAAGCTATCTAGCCATAATAACAGCATTAAGGTTGTAACGGCTATCACTGACTAAACTGGAGGTCTGAGAATGCTATCTTCTAGCCAATAAAAGGGGTTGTCAGAATTAATGTTTCATTGTCCAAGGATGTATCAGCAAGTGTGAGTTATTACCATTAAACTCAGGAAATACGAATTCATTATTAAGTTCACTACCAACAGATGTTAAAACGCATGTGTGAGCTAATTACTATTAAACTCAAGAATAAAATAAAGGATAATGCATTCAACGTAGGGATGGTTTAATGCAAACGCATTCCCAAGAGGGTAACCTCTCCAGGTAACAAGCAAACCACATAGATTAAAACAATAAATGGGCGAGATTGATTGCAGAGATTAAAGGCCAGAATCGCAGAGGTTTAAAGGTTGTTCTATTCAACTAAATGTTGTTAATGAAACCATCGACAGCCTTTTCCAAGTAAAAAGACTCAAGTTATTTTAAATAAAAAGCATTTTTATTTCTATACTATCATCCAAGGACAAATCTGGATATGCCAACGCATATGGCATTGGACTGTCACGGGCCTTCATCCAAGACTAAATATTACATTGTCGAAATTGTATCATAAAGGTTGGATATGACATACACCATTATTACACAAAAACAATGTCAAACATCAAATCTCTGTCATATAGAAATTAGAAATTATTTCCATACCACTGTACCATCACTGGCAGGTGATTCACGATTCTCCAAAAATAAGACAGTCATAGAACAAAATAAAACTTCAGGGCCAATTTCGCCTTCATA
>SNQJ01S0020377.1:163369-188781 GCA_010110895.2 Picea sitchensis | reverse complement strand
AGAAAATTCATGGATTCCATCAATTAAAAAATACCCATTGACAAAGAGTACTCTTAAAAACTCAATGGTTGAATTTTGTTTAAATGTAACGTTTAATTATGACAAAATAAGTCGTATAAACCAAGCTAGGTCTCAAATACCTTGAGAGGATTTTATATATAAGTGTGTGTTTTTTAAGGAGAAATAAAATCTAATTGACTATTCAGCAAAACAATGGTGTATAATACCCTGCCACATGTTCCTCAACCATCTTCCACCATTTCCTCAACCATCAACTAATCTCTTGTCTCCATGTATCTTCTTCACCCACTCAAATAAAATCTAGAATATTCAGCTGAACAATGGCGCATAATACCTTGCCACTTGTTCCTTAACCATCTTCCACCTTTTCCTCAACCATCGACTAATCTCTTGACTCCAGGTATCTTCTTCACTCACTCAAGTTTTAGGGATTAAGAAATTTATCGCAACCGCCTCCACGTTCCTTTCTCCACGTGTTCCTATATGCGTTAACCCTCTGAATAAGATTGATGCTTGCTGATAGTAGATAGTCTGTGATATCTCTATAATGTGATCGAGGCATTGTAAATTTGGGAGTGAATTATATAATATAGATTAATTTAATGTAAATGGGTAAGAATTAATAAATTTTAAATCTATAAATTTAAATTTTATATAATAAATTTTAAATTTAAANTCATTGTCATATAAAAGAAAATCCAGAAAAGTGGAATGTAGGTGTTTGTTTGGATTCAACAAAAAGGCCATGACAAAGTTCAATCTCAAGGGAATTATGGCCCACCTTCCATGATTCTAAACAAACACACACGTGAGGAGACAGGACAATGTTAGTCTATAGAATGCAGTCTGGTACTGCGGGCTTATAACACAAACCTAACAAACAAAAGTTCATGTTTTCTGGAAAAAGACAATCAGTTGGAATACTTTTCCATGCGTTATTATATAAATTGAAAGCAACTGTACATGGGCTTAGATGCGTAGCAATGCACAGCCAATCCCCTATCGCAGAACATACCAATGGAGAATAATATTTGAGAGGAGCCATGGACTTTGAACACATACTTGGAGGCATCTGTTGGAGCTCGGTCCAAGATTTAACATTACTGCCCATGTATTGCAATTCCCAGATGAGTTTTTTTTCTGTATCTTTATCAAGGTTGTTAATCATCCTTCCAACTATGATTAGGCGGCCACTGCAAGTTGAAATATATCATGGCATGGTTGCATCAAGTTCAGTCCAAGTGCCTTTTTTCGGATCAAATCTAACAACTCCATATGGCATCTCTATGATAGAGTAGAAGAAACCATTACACCATACTCCAAGATCAGACCCAAATTTTACATGGGGAAATGGGTTTCCTTCCATTCTCCAGTAACCAACAATGGAACCATAAATCTCAGTATAAATCCTATATATTATCGAGTTCATGAGACCAGACACGATGTTATTCTCTTCTCCTGTTACAATAATTTTATAGGACTGGGCATCCTTGTTCAGACACATGTTTTCTTTGTGTATCAGCTGAACTCTAGAGGTCGGAGGCAGTTTCTTCAGTGTCTTCTTAATTGGATTGCATATGGATAATATCTTGTAGTCTGCAATGAGATTCAGTGCCTGGTGCAGTAATAATATACATATGAGGGATTGTTGGATTGGGTATCTTGTGCCAGTAGTCCATTTCAAAGTCAAAGGTGCATGAGAATTTACCGGTTGTGCAGAGAAAGAACCATGCACCTCTGGTCAATCCCAGATCTCGATCTTGATCCATCCAGTATCTGTTCCTCCAATATGCATCTGATAGGAACAGAGATTTCCATTTTGTGCATACTCTCTGAAACATTGTGTTGGCCACAGCCAAGCACGACAAGATCTTTTCTATCACTTCTTCGGGAAGCACACTCCTTGGGCTCTCCGCCTCTAATTGAAGGTAGGTTGTAGAGATAAGTTTCTTCTCACTTTCAGGTTTGCAATGACTATTTTATGTCTGCATCTCTGCCATTAGGAATAAAATGTGAGTAATAAATATATGGAAAACACATTAACCATGGGAGATGTTACTGGGACATAAGAAAAGGGAAGGCTAGTGTTGCAGGCCATTTGAAAAAACACTAATTAATTATTATATGGAAACATGAGACATAGAGAGGAGTATTATAAAATTTATCTGAAAATCCAACAAAGACTGGTTGAACAATTGTTATGAAAATGAATTTCAACATTGCATCCAGATGATAATTCCACAACATGAACTAAAGCGCCAAACTATAGTTGATATTGATGATTGAACTAAAATGCATTCAAGAAAATTCATGGATTCCATCAATTAAAAAATACCCCTCTAATTGAAGTTGTAGGTTGTAGTAGAGATAATTCTTCTTCTCACTTCTCTGTGTGTTTTCAATGAGACTATTTTACATGTCCGCATCTCCTCGCCGCATTAGAATAAAATGTGTGAGTAATAATATATGGAAAACATTACTAACTATGTGAGATGTTCAATGGGACATACAAGAAAAGGGCTAAAGGTTTGCAGCTTGAAAAACACTAAATAATTATAATATGGAAACATGAGACGTAGAGAGGAGTATTATAAAATTTATCTGAAAATCCAACAAAGACTGGTTGAATGATTGTTATGAAAATGAATTTCAACATTGCATCCATATGATAATTCCACAACATGAACTAAAGCGCCAAACTATAGTTGATATTGATGATTGAAATAAAATGCATTCAAGAAAATTCATGGATTCCATCAATTAAAAAATACCCATTGACAAAGAGTACTCTTAAAAACTCAATGGTTGAATTTTGTTTAAATGTAACGTTTAATTATGACAAAATAAGTCGTATAAACCAAGCTAGGTCTCAAATACCTTAAGAGGATTTTATATATAAGTGTGTGTTTTTAAGGAGAAATAAAATCTAATTGACTATTCAGCAAAACAATGGTGTATAATACCCTGCCACATGTTCCTCAACCATCTTCCACATTTTCCTCAACCATCGACTAATCTCTTGTCTCCATGTATCTTCTTCACCCACTAAAATAAAATCTAGAATATTCAGCTGAACAATGGCGCATAATACCTTGCCACTTGTTCCTCAACCATCTTCCACCATTTCCTCAACCATCAATTCAGTCTCTGACTCTTGTGCATCTTTCTTCTACTTCCACTCAAGTTTTAGGATTAAATTTATCAGAACTCCACGTTCCTTTCTCCACGTGTTCCTATATACGTTAACCCTCTGAATAAGCTTGATGCTTGATGATAGTAGATAGTTTGTGATATCTCTATAATGTGATCGAGGCATTGTAAATTTGGGAGTGAATTATATAATATAGATTAATTTAATGTAAATGGATAAGAATTAATAAATTTTAAACTTAAATCTTTTAATGGATATTTTGATTTTAATTCCTAATTCTTTGAACATATAATTTGCATTTTTGAATCTATAAAAAAATTTTTAAATCTATACACTCTAATTTTTATTTATTTTTTTTTGTAAAATGAACCATAGTCTTTGATTTTTATGTATTTATTAGATTTTTAGATTTCTATATTAAACCATATTGTTATTAATGGGTAGTTAGTGTTTATGGATGTAGTCTAAACATTCCAAATGACTTTTATTCGATGATATTTTCTGGGGACATTTTCCTACAGAAATGTATTTTAAACAACATGCGGAATCCATTTTTGCATACATAAATGTATTTTAAACAACAAAAAATAGTGATTTCATGTAGATATATATTGACAGATTATGGGAAAAAAGTAATTTCCTAGAACAGTTAGACAACACCAACATTTATGCATTTATTAGATTTTCCATATTAAAACAATTTTTATATGAAAAAAAATAATGAATAATGATTAATTGATGGTAATTAAAGATAGTTGATTCTTATCAAAGATCACCATCCACTTATTATGTGGATGTGTTAGTTATTATTACACCAGAGGTATTTTATAAGGGAGGGTTCCTTGATAGTTCTTTGTCATCCGTTTGAAGCCTATAACATAAGGCCACACATCGTAATATTTACACTAGACCTACCACCTATCTGTAGTGTGCAGTGTTTTCTATGGCTAATTTCATTTGTTTCATTTAAGGGACATCACTACCATTGTCTCCATCAACACATTGAAAAATGCATTGTATTGCATATGTTAATGTGTATATGAACATCATCGCCATTGTCTCCATCGACACAGTGAACAATCGAAAGCTTCATATTCCATGCTCAACCATCGTCTAAGGCTCAGAAGCCTTTCCAAAAAATTGTTGAATTTGTACGCACTAATTACAGCTTGCGAACAATCGTCATAGGCATTCGTGTCAATGCCCTCTTCAATTGTGTTGAGGTTCGATTTAATTTGGGCCTTCTTCTCTCCAGTAGTACTCTTTACTTCATAATTTAGGGACTTCGTCGAGCTTATTACTCACAAGGCTTCATGAACGCGGAGAGAATCGTTTACCGTTGTTCCATTTAGATGGGCTATTTTATGTTGATTGGAACTCATGTGGTATCCCTTTGAATCTTCATTAGAGCGGACTTTTCCGATGATGCAAGCTCATACATTCTCCAGAAGCCTCTTTGACTAGCGAAATTGTTGTTGTTTCTCCATCATAAGAGAAACATTAAAACTCATGATACCCACTTGATCTAGTAGTTATTCTCTTCTATCCTACCAGAAGATATGATTTGGGACCATTGAGTATATTCGTATTGAGAAAACTAAAACAACAAGGATTTAGTTAGAGGGTATGTTAATTTAAAGAAGCTGAGATGCGGACCTTTCAGTGTAAGCAAACATCTTGAATTAACTCGGCCCATAGAAATAGCAAGTTAATGGATTTTGCAGATTCCAAAAGTCTGAGAAAACTCCGAGATGGATGGGAGGAAAGAAGTCAGTGCTAGTAAAAAAAACAATTGTGTGCTTCCCATCACACATTGTATTTCACTTCATTACAACTTTTTACAAGTCGTGAATGTATGTTTTCTCAAATCAAGCTGTGAATGCCAACGCTACACCGTGAATCCCATGATACATTTTTATAACTGAGATTTTGGAATTTAATTAGCAATTTGAGGCACTCATTTTTTTCAATTAAGCATGAAAACAATAATAAATATCTCGATGACAGGATTGTTCTTAGTAATCATAAGTCGATGTTGTGTACATGATGCATCACTAATTTTCTGAATAAAAAATAGGGATTTCGACTGTTTTAGCTTAGGGTTTGCGGGGTAAGGGGAAAATGGCTATTGACCCGAGGTTAAATGATAGATTGCTTCAGCACTGGACCTCTCGCACCCACAAACCTGTCGACGGTTACGAGGATGTTGCAACATAAATGACTTGTTGCAAAAGTCACCCATTCAAATTATTTGTAAACCTGCATCCTACCTACCCTCATACTGATTTTACGCAACGCTCTCTTGGAGAGTTCAGGTTTTTAACCTATTTCCATGATAACCATTATGGAAAACATCAAGTCATATAAGTTAGTAATATAGAAAGAGGGATGGGATTACATGGTATTGGATTTTCTATAACAATCCAGAAAAAAAATCCATTGATTAGAGAACTACTCTCGTTCTAAGAAAATTAGAATAGAACCAAACTACAGAAAAAATATATCCATTCATAAAATTATACCCTTAATCAACAAGATCACTAAATGAGGGTTTCCCAAACACCCACATAGCCATTTCACATTCAGGCCACAGAGAAACCAAATCCACAACACCAACACTCAAAAAAAAAACCCACTCATCAAGTCTGGAAACACCAATACCTTGTAGTCAGACGACCTCTCTGAGCACCTGGAATGTCATCTGAATCTGTTCTTATGATCAGGGAGCAGGACGAGGCAATCACTATCACTTCGATTCCAAACCCTAAAATAACAGTGCCTGTGGGAGAGTCCGTGAATATGGGGTTACATGTGACTGAGAAGGATGCCTCTGGGTTGAAAATGATCTCAACATAGGCAACATATATTCCTCCTCCCATGGTCCTGTTGGTTTCCAACAATTCTTATCAAATTTTATCATGGTAAAATGTCCTCGTCAAGGGATAAAAATTTATGTAGTTGCCTCCTTCTCCTTGCAAGCATTTGTTTTTTAATCTTTGGTTTTGGAAAATTTCATTGGACTTGTTGTTTGTATGAGTTTATTATTTTTTCTATCATTCTCCTTGTTCAATTTCATGATTGAAAGCATGAAATTTGAACAAGTTTTGGTTTGAGGGCATTATACAATTATGGGGTTTTTCCTTTGCAAAATTGGATAACATTTTGGGCATCTAATGTTCTTATAAACCCTAGAACTTGTGAATTTATCATTTTATTGGTTGACCCCTCACCATAAAGGTTGATTTATTCCACCTTGGGGGGTTATGACTTAGTCATTTATAGCCTTGATCATTTGGTTTTCACATTAACATATGTTGGATTGCGTAACTAGCAGAACTTTGGGTTAATTCGAAATATGAATACTACCCCTAGCAGTCATATCACAATCTTGTCGTCCTGGTACAGGACTAACATACTTACATTCAACATCACCCTTTGTCCTGCATAGCTCAAGCTTGCATTCATTGTTGTAAGTGGTAAGTTGTGGTGCTTTGGGTTTGGCATTCATTTCTCAGAGTGGTCTCTTGTTCTATGTGTTCTCTGGCTACTACCCACTCAAAGCTCTGAATGGTTGTTATGGTAGCCTCCCAAAACCTTAGGTATCGGGTTCTCCGGATTATGTAGAAACCATCCTAGTTTTCATGTGTTGGAGAGCACAACCCATGTATCGATACCCTTGATGTTTCTATGTGAACATATCAATGGCGCCCGTGGTGAGAATCAAGCCCAATGGTCCACAAGCCCTCCTCTCTCATGACAATGTCATGGATGACATTGTGGCATATGGTTGGGATGGTTTCATCAGACGGTTTGAGGTTTTCAACCTCGTTGTGGCCCAATCTTTCTCTCATAATTTTGATGGTACCAAGGCTAAGATTGGGTTTTTACAGCTAGAGGTGAACGAGGGTTCCATCGCAGAAGCTACAGGACTATCCCAAGAGGGATATCGATGGTTTAAAAACACCAAAATCAAAGGTGTGCCCTGGCATTTACTCATGGCCTCCAAGAAATCATTTTGTTGTCCAAAAGGTAAACCAAATTATCTTTTCAAACCCCGATGGCATGGATTTCTCTTAATGTTGAAGCAATTTGTTACCTATGAAGCTGGATATGGTCTCGTATTCTTGTATCATGTCTTCTTGTTGATGGTTTTTCTAGGTTTCAAGTTGAATGTGCCTTTTTATCTGCATAGGAGCTTACAAAAAATGGCTAATTTTTATCAGAGGTAGAAATTAAACCCACAGTCAAGATTGTTTCACCAAAGCCTCATCTGAATCCTCATGGTTTTGCATCTGTCTAAGACTGGGGAAAGTTGGGTAAATTTCTTGTTTATAAATAATTTTACCCTACCTGAAAAAGAAATAGAATCACCTCTCCATCTTGATGGAAACCCCAGCCCTTGTCCATCTAACCCCACTATAGAAAACCCATGTGTTAATCTACAATAAGGCCATGCGTCCATAGATCAAACCTATGTTGCTATCAGGAATCCATCAGGAAAGAAGCCACGATGCAATTTCATTCCTAGCAAGTCTTTGGAAGAAGTTTTAGATGTGTTAAAATACAGGATTCCTAATGTTCCTACTCATGAGTCGATTCAGGTTGTTTTAAACGAATCAATTGTCAAGAAAAAGGGAAGGTGTAAGAAATAGAGTAGTCCAGATGTGAATTTTATGAATAAGAGACCAGGACAACTCCTATCTAGAAAATTGAGAAATCAACAACGTGGTAATGAGAAATCGACCCCAGTGATCGAGATCGATGATCATTTTGCTAAAGATGATATCGATATTTTCATTTCTCAAGAGGATGTAGATGACCGGTTTCTAGGAAACGATATCAATACTGATGCAATACAATTCAATTTAGTTTCTAATCTCCCACCATTCCTAAATAACCAAGAGGGTTTCTCTAGTATACAACATGATCTGAAGCAAATCACAGGACAGAATAAATTACCCTCTGCAAAACAGGCTCAACCTTTGCCTACCTTACAACAAGTTCCTTGTGAAAACTGCCTTGATTGGGTTGAGAGATATTACCGAGATATCCCCTATATTCAAGCACAATTAAACCAAATGGTAGCACGAAACTCATTTCTTGAGAGGGAGAATGACGATTTGAAAGCTTGCATTCGATCGAATGCTCACAAGGAAAACAAGAGGATTAAGCGGGCTGGTAATGTGATTATTAAAAACTCAACAAATTTCAACACCATCATAAATTCAGACTTATCAGATGCTTCTCTATCAAATCTCTGAAATGGTAAATAGTTTTTTTTATTTTTTTTATTTGATTCTGTTTGAGAAACAATAAATAGATTCACTTCTGATTTTGTTTTTATTTTGAGACTAGCTACAGAATCGAAAGATTCTATAGTCAGTCTATTTAAAATTATTTGTTTTTATTATTATCTAAACTTTGATTTCATTTTATCATTTCAGGTAAGCAGCAGATTATGATGCTTTGTTTAAGGAAGAGGAATCATGGGTTAAGCGTTCAATAGCTTAGTAATTTCCCATTTTTGAAAAAACAATGTCATTAATGTAATTATTTTTTATGTAAGGACTCTACCGAAGTATTCCTTTTGTTATTCCATTTTTTTAAAACAAACTTATTTTTAGGGATTATCCTCTATCTTGTATGATAAGAGGTAAATGATCCAAGACATGTTTAAATAGATTATGTTTCTTAGTGTTGAAAATGGTTTTTTTGGGATCACAGAATGGATATATAATTTTGGAAGTGATATGGAAAAGCAGTTTGTTGTTGGCTTTAGACCTGTGTAAACTGTACAATGCTTATTTCATTGTATTCTCCTATAATTTCTATGTTATGAAATGTTATTTGTGTTGATTTATCTTTAGTCTTGTCTTCACATGGTATTTCATATCGTTGATTATTTAAATGTTTTCCATGATCTATTAGTCTATTTTGTACCTGTGATCGATCAACTATTTTTTCATTTTTGAGTTTACTTTTGATGTTTAATGGTTGATAAAATCACTGTCCAGGATTGAGATTTATTTCTTCCTCGTCTATTGGTTATATTGAGGTCACGGGATATTTAATTAGTTATCTTTCTATTGTTATAAATTCACTCCAAAGAATGAAACACTTGCTTGAATTTTTTCAGGAATTATTATGATTGTTTATGTTATAGGTTTCCACTTAATATAGGACAAACAAGAGTTCACACAACACAGAGAGATGAACTTAGTGTATTATTGTTGATCATCTAGAGGTTAGTAGATGTATTGCTTTCTTTTATTTAAAGTTTTTTGTATATGAATGAACAATGATTGCATAATTCAGACGTTGATTAGATTTGTCTATTTTCGTGTTATCATCACAATCATATTCATTCAGTGTTTATTAGTTTAATGTTTTTAAACATTAGAAAGAGTATTGTTCATATTTGATCTTGTTCAGAAAATTTATCCTGAACAATTATTTTCGCAAGGTTTTATTTAAATCTTGTAAAATGTATATACTCTTAGCTGAAAATTTGTTATTAGTGTGTCGATTGTTAGAATATTATTTTAGTTATTTTATTTCTTTTCATTTATTTTTTAGGATCTTAGTTGGCTAACGGAACCATAAAACTCGTCAGATTAGATCATACCAAACAGCTTGGGTTAGATAGACAACCTCGGTCTGGATCTATCCTTCCCATTGATGGTGTGTCATAAATGTCCGTTAACAAATGGCACTAGAAGGACAGCATGAAATTCATTGACGACACGTGGAGGTCGTAAGACTCCCCCAAACAATCGTTCTCCTATCATAACGTGTAGTCGCTCAGAAAATAATGCTACACTTGACCCAAATACTACCTCAAACACTACCCCTGACATTCCTGTCGAACCAGTGACACCAGTTCCTCAAGGAATTGACGTCCAAGAAATTGTTCACCAGTCAATCATAAGAACTCAAATTGATTTATCCCGAATCAGACAACCTGGTAGACAACTTAATCAACCCCTTGATTTCACAAATCCCCGAGAACAACCTCAAGACACTGGTTTTCCCGAAAACCATTTAGGTGGTAATATTACCAATCTTGTTGAAGCACTTATCCTTGGTGTAGGAGGATCTGGTATCCCACCATCCCCACATGGTTCTTCTCCACCCTCTTCAGAAGGGGAATCCTCAGATGAAGGCAGTTCTTCATATGAACCATCTCAACCTTTGACTCCAACAAATCCCATGGTAAACCAAAATAATCCGTCCAGACCTTGGCTCGATCAGTATGTCGTGGTTGTGCCTGGACCCCAACACCCATTGCCTAAACATCCGAAGAAATGGCTGCCCCAATTTGATCCAGATTCGAAGAAATCAGTTGAGGATCACATCAAGAAATTTATGCTAGTTGTTAGACTCCGGAGTATTGAACATGAATATTTTGTGTGAATATTATTCCCTTACACTTTTGAGGGGAATGCCTCAACCTGGTATTTTTCAAAACAATCTCAGACCATCGTCTTTTGGGACAAGTTTGAAACCTGTTTTCTAGAAAAATTCGGAGATGATAAATCTCCAAAAGTCTTGGTAATGGAACTCTCTAGTTTGAAAATGAACCCTAAAGAAAAAGTTAAATACTTTAACCAGATATTCCTAATGCTGAAAAACAAGATCCCTGTAGATTATATGCCTGCAGAAAACTTGATTTTTTTATATTATACTAAGGCCCTGCATAACAACATAGCCATATGGGTTAAAAGGTCCAAAAAGAACACATTATTAGAAGCCTTTGAGGAGGAAATCCTGATTGAGAAAGACATTATGAGCTTAAAAGATAATCTAAGTAGTGAGGTTGAAACAACTTCATCTTCTAAAAGTAAAATAGAAATTCTCACTAGGCCTCCTCAAGCTAAAAATCAACAAGAAACATTAGACTTGGAGAGTTTGTAGAAAGATTTCCATAAATTATCCAATCAGGTCGTTGACTTGAAAAGATCCATGGAGGAGGCATCTACAAGTAAAGGAAGTTTCAGACCACCTTTTAGAAAACCTTTTCCTCCAAACCGGCCAAACCCAACCACAAAAGGTCTAAACTTCGAAGGTCTACAATATGTTTTGCAAACAATATTGGAAGCACATGACAATTATGTTTATGCTCTTCCTGAGAATCATGATGATATAGGTGAAGGAGAAACACATGATGGGGAGGATTCCTCTCCCCCCATTTTCGGACACTTGTCAGACAACATCTTTCAAGCAAAATTTGAAATTGTCCATCCCTATAACACTAGAAGTAAAACACAAAACAAGCCTTCACCCGAAACAAGTAAAAATGTGGTTTCAAAACAGCCAAAGCAAATTGAAACGAGACAAAACCCTGCTACCCTAATTTTAGAGTATGATTTAGTTGAAGATATTAAAAAATTAATGGAAAATATTTTAGTTTTTTAATTGCTGAAATTTCCACTTATCCTACAGAAAATGCTCCAAAGCATTGCTGAAAATAATAAAAAGAATGATTTTATCAACAAGAAATCAGCAGAAACGGATTTAAACAAAACTAAAGATGTCCCATGTAAAAAGTCATCTGAAAACCAGGATAAAAGGGACTCATCGAAAAAAACTGTAGGAAACTTAGATAAAACTGCTTCAAGTACAACAATAAAAACTCCGTAGAATTATGTTGTTTCTGCATGAAAAAATGTGCCTCCTTTTTTATTAACTTTTGAAATTTTCAATAGGAATGTACATAATTGTATGGTTTATTATGCCACCTCGTCAAATGTGATTCCTTTGTTTGTGTGCCAAAAAATTAACGCTGAGGTGAAACCTTTTGATTTAAATATCATTCAGTTAGATCGAATCCCAAGGTTCACCAAGTAATTGATATTATTGTTGTCGACATTCCTGAAGTAGATGGTCTTTTTTTAGTAGATATTGGTTAGAATAGCTACATGGCTATTTTTCTACAGACTGGTCTCATTTATGGCTACCAAAAAATGGGTAGCCCAACAAGATCAGAATAAACAGGGAACGTTACCTCGAGTACACTGTGATAGATCTAAACGACCCAAATGAGCCTTTTATTACTTCTGCAAATTCTATTGAGATGCAGGGAATGAATAATTTTTTTAGAAATTTCATGACTGTAATTTCCTCTATCACCGACCCAAAGCAGCAATCTGAAGTAACATCCTATACTCAGGCAACAACTTAAACAAGTACATTGAACATTTCTAATGACAAACAAATATAGTCCTTATATTTTGATGGATCCAAATCCCGGGAAGGGGAAAGTGTTGGTTGTGTGCTTATCGATCCCATAGGTAACAAAACATTTATTGCATGTTGGTTGGAGTTTGAATGTACTAACAACACATGAGAATACGAAGCACTTCTGCAGGGACTAAGGAAAGCACTGGATATGGACGTGCAAAAACTAGTAGTATTCGGTGACTCTGAAATCGTAGTCAGACAGGTAAGAAATGTAATACATTGTTTATCACCACATTTGAAGAATTACCAAATCTAGGTATGGGGATTAATGCACAAATTTCTAGCATTTAATATAAATTCCATTCCTAGGACAAGTAATTTAGAAGTTGATTTACTAGCTAATGTTGCTTCTAAATTGTTTCCTATTGAAGGTATTTCTCCTAACGCATTCTCAATCGAATTTTCATTCAGGCCATCGATTCCTGACAACATCACAAACTGGGGAGTATTTGATGATGATCAACAGATCATAAAAAAATTGCATATGGAAGACACCTTCCAGGATGCAGTAATCAATGATATCACTCATGACTAAAATCTCTGAGATTTCACAGTAATATTTGATCCTCAATCTCCAAAATCATCATCCGAGCTAGTAAACTCTATCCCCAAATTTGTTGTTATATTAGAGAAATTTTATGACCTACATGAAAAGTTTAGAGGGGTAGTCAATTGCAAAACAAACAGTTCCTCTTTCTTGTACGAAATTGTAAACTTAGGAATGCAAGATAGTCCTCAAAATATCAATCTAGGAAAAGGGTGTTCTGAACAAGAAAAGCTTGCTTTTATAAAATTGTTCAAAGAATTTAAAGATGTATTTGCTTGGACATATGATTATTTAAATACTTTCGACCCAAACATAAAACAACTTGTAATTCCTATGAAACCGCAAACCCAACATTTTCAACATAAATTGAGGAAAATGCATTCGAAATTAGAACCTATTGTAAAAAATGAATTAAATAAATTACTCACTGCCAAGATCATTTTTCTAGTCTGACATACTCAATGGGTATCCAACCTAGTCCCAGTAAGGAAGAAGAGTGGAGAAATTCCACTTTGTGTCGACTTTCGCAATTTAAACCGAGCCTCTGATAAAGACAATTACCCCATTCCTCCAATGGAAAAAATTCGGCAACAAGTATCTAGTTCTGAAAGACTATATTTATTAGATGGTTTCTCATGATATAACCAGGTCCTTATGTCTCCTTCAGAACTGCTAAAAACCACTTTTAGTACCCTGTGGGGCACCTACGCCTACAGAAAAATTCCTTTCGGATTGATAAATATCGGTGCCACTTTCCAGAGTACAATGGACACTTCTTTTCATGGCCTTATTAATCAGTCAATTGTGGTCTATATGGACGATGTCACTGTCTTTTCCAAAAACAAGAAAGATCACATGTCTCATCTTAGGGTTGTGTTAGAACGATGTCACAAGTCCGACATTTCACTCAATCCTAAAAAATCAGTCTTTGCAGTAGAACAAGGGAAATTGATTGGGTTTATAGTTTCTAAGTATGGAATGATAATTGATCCTAAAAGAACCCAAGCCATTTCCAACCTTCCCCCTCCTGCTTCCAAAAAGGCCATGCAATCCTTTTTGGGTAAAATCAATTTTGTCAAACGATTTTTCCCAAGTTTTTCTAATATGGTTAGACCTCTACAAAATCTGATAAAAAAGGATGCCTTGTATAAATGGGGATCAAAAGAGAGTCAATCTTTTGATTCTATCAGAAAATCTATAATTGAGGCACCTTCCTTGATGAGCCCTAATTTTTCCCGGGATTTCACATTATATACTTTTGCATCTGACAGATCTTATGTTGATGTGCTCACACAGAAAAATGATGAGAGAAATGAGATACCCATATCATTTATGAGATCTACCTTTAAACGAGCAGAACTAAATTACCCCACGGTAGATAAGCAAGCGTACACTATTTTTAAAGCTGTGAAACAATTCAGGTCTTACCTGTTAAAATCCAGGACAAAAATTGTTGTTCCTTACCCTGTTGTGAGAAATATGTTAGTACAGAAAGAGCTGGGAGAGAAAAGGGCAAATCGGATGACACCATTTCAGGACTAAGACCTCAAAATATTACCTACCCAAATCGTTAGAGGTCAAGGACTTTGTAAATTGGTGGTTGATTCAGCTGACAAGTTAGAAAGGAAAATAAATACATCAACTGTAAATCAACATGATGAAAAACAAATCTGTTGTGCACACACTATGACCAATTCATGGTATAAGAATATCATATTTTATTTGTTGCATGGATCTTCTCCTCGTAATCTTGATCCAAAAAACAGAAGAGCACTAAGACTTAAATTTGCATCTTTCCAATTAATTAATGATATATTATTTCGAAAGAATTTTGACGGTGTTTTTCTGCGTTGTTTAGAAAAACAGGAATCTGAAAGGGTGTTGGATGAACTTCATTATGGTGATTTCGGTGGTCATTTTGGTGGAGATACCACTGCCCACAAGGTGATAAGGGTTGGCTATTATTGGCCTGCCTTGTTTAAGGATGCTCATACTATGTCCTTCAAGTGTATAATCTATAAAAAGGTTGCAGGACGGGTGAAAAGGGTAGATTTTCCTTTGCAACTTGTTACGATAGACACACCTTTTTAGCGGTGGGGCCTAGACATTATAGGACCAATCAATCCCCCTTCCTCACAATAACACAAGTACATTCTCACGGAAACAGACTATTTTACGAGATGGTCTAAAGCTTTACCATTAAAAGTGGTCAATACAAATCAGGTAGTGTCGTTTCTGAACTCCCATATTATCACTCGATTCAAAATTCCTGAATGTCTAGTTTTTTACAATGCTTCTTATTTTTCTTCCCTAGATATGAATGTTTTCACTCTAGAAAAAGGGATTAAACTAAAGTACTTTGCCAGATATTACCCTCAAGGGAACTGTTTGGCCGAGTCAACAAATAAGAATCTCATCAAGATTGTAAATCCAACTCACACCTCTAGTTGTTGCCTTTCCTTTTTGTTATAAATCCATGTTCCAAATGAAGAAAAGAGGAGGTCGAGAGGCTCTATTTTTGTACTTTGACAGATTAATTTGAAGATAGCCTATCTTATCATTTTTTGTGTTAAGAATTCATTTTTAGAAGGAAGTGATGTTTAGCTATGTTTTTTCTTTGCTTTGACTCTTAAACTTTGTTCTTCTTCAACAGCAAGTGTGAGAGGGTTGCTTAGGAGGATCCTTTGATATCTTCTACCTTGTGTGTTGCTAAATCTTCTGAAAAGGATCTTCATGTTATGATTCTTCTTCTACTGTATAAATAGTATGCTTGAAAAGAGTTTTCATGTCTTTTCGTTTGCAGTTCTATGTTTTCTCATAAAATTCTTCCACATGAAAGCCTTGAAAGGCTAAACATTGCTTTTGGATGATCTGTTTTGTTGCATATGGAAGATGATTTGTAAGGATATATTCATATGATTTTTCAAGTCAAGCAGATAGCTTCAGCCCTACCTCTCTCATAATTTCAAAATCAAATTTATTTTCGTATTTCTTGATGTGTAAGGCTTACCCCTATGCAGTCATGGGGTGACTCCTTGCGCTAACATTTTTGGTGCCATTGTCGGGGACGGATTTGAGTAGATTGAAAAGATCCCTGGGAAGAATGACATTGCACAGTTCCATCTTTAGATGGTGACTAAATTTGGACACCTTCAAGACTGCACATTCACCATGGCGACTCCATTGTTCAGAATCTATTGGTGACTCCACTGGAATGAGAACAATTAAATAACTATGAAGGCTATCCTAGACAGGAGGTTTTCCCCACTCAATTTCTCGGCCATAGATGATTATCCACATCATGTGCCTCTTATTGATGAATGGCAAGATCTGTTTCCCATATTTTATGAAGGTGAGGATGCAGGCTTGTTGATCATGTTCAATAATTTCATTCTTTGATGCAACAACTTGACATCCATCGTGAAGATATATTGATGAAAATGTTCATGCATTCATTGGATGGGGATGCACATAAATGGTATTTATCATTACCCCCTTCCATCATTTCATCCTTGAAGGATTTCCACGGACTATTCAATGAACACTGCAAAATGTTTTATCCCTCTGAAAGTATTTGTCATAACCGATGTGAGGGATATGTAGAATGTTCTCAATATTTGTTAGATTACCCTGTTGAATATAAAGATTAAAATGATTTATTCGTTGTCCAAATGAAAGTATAGAGAATACTCCTGTATTCGGAGAGGACAACATTCATAACTTTGTTTTAGATGAAAATCATGTGTATGAACAACTAGAAGCAGCAGTTACTACTGTTCCTGAAATGGATATTTTTAACAATTATATTCTTGATGAAATTACTGTTTTAGAGATTGATCATAGGTATGAATGGAAACCCGTTTTTGATGAATATTCTAGTCATGATGAGCAGCAAGCTTATCATATTTTTGATCACTATGAAGACAGGGAGTATGATGCAGAGGTTGGCCTTGTCACAGAAGACATAACTCGAAGATTTGACTAGGAGAAACCCTTAGTAGAGGCACGTGAAGAGATCACTTATACACAGCTAGAAGTAAATCAACAGTCATCAGTGGATCAACAGCCACCTACATCAATCCTTCTTCCACCTGTACCCATAGTTTATGGTAAGCAACTTGAGGTTAAAAAAGAAATATGCTATCAGTCCCATGTGTTTTGTCACCATTTTCATGACCTTGTAGGGATGTATATGGAGTTTTATTTCTCAAATGTTTTAGAACCTGTAAACTTTATTGTGTCAGCAGCAGTCAAAGGAGATATAGGAAATGTTTTCAAACCACTGTCATATTCCTCTTTTCTGTTGTCAATCATTGGTATTATAAAGACTCATGTCAACAAGTTTCTTGAATGGCTTTGGTGGAATTTTTCCTTCACCTAGCCCATTGTAAAAGTCAGTTAGCTTAGGTTTTCTACATAAATAAGCTCCATCAAGAGCAGGTGTGCTTTCTTTCTGTTTGTAAGTAGAGTAATATAAGTTGTCAATATGTTGTCTTCAGCACGATGCATCAGAGCATGACTCCACAACCCAACACTAAGGCACTGGAGCTGTAAAAGGATTTATTAGAGCCTCACAGGGAGGACTCTATCCCCCATGAAGCCTGATGTTAGCACCAAGACCTACATCTAGAAAATTGGCATAAGACATTAGTCAAACTTATTCCTGGAAAGTCAATGTAGAAAGTACTACCTAATCTCCTAAGATGGGTGTAGCAATGGCATTGCGTAATTCCACAGTGTGCTACCAAATCTCCTGGGCGCTATGAATTTCACAATGCGCTACCAAATCTGGATCGGTGCTACTGAAATTGTAAGCCTGTTTGGAGGAGATGCTACATAATCTCGCTACCCAACGCGCTACCAAACAACGCTACCAACAAACGTCTAGATTCAAGGAGTTCGAGTTATCATTTTGGTGAGTGGTTGATGATGTGGAGAAGAGCAACGATTACAAGTGGTAGCATGATGACAACGTTTAACAACTGGAGGACACTTGGCAATGGAAAGGAATGCACAGCAAAGACAACCGCGCCATTTAAATCATGTTGGATCGGTTGCCTACACGACTCCTTTTTTGTAGCAGTTTGTTAATAAATGTTAGCATAGGTGTTCGATTGATAGTTGTTGTTGGAGAATCCAATGTGAGTAAGGGTAGGCTCCCACCTCTAGTTGTTGCCTTTCATTTTTGTTATAAATCCATGTTCCAAATGAAGAAAAGAGGAGGTCGAGAGGCTTTGTTTTTGTACTTTGACAGATTAATTTGAAGATAGCATGTCTTATCATTTTATGTGTTAAGAATTCATTTGTACAAGGAAGTGATGTTTAGCCATGTTTTTTCTTTGTTTTGAATCTTAAGATTTGTTCTTCTTGAACAACAAGTGTGAGAGGGTTGCTAAGGAGGATCCTTTGAGATCTTCTACCTTGTGTGTTGCTAAATCTCTTCTGAAAAGGATCTTCAGATTATGATTCTTCTTCTACTGTATAAATAGTATGCTTGAAAAGGATTTTCATGTCTTTTTGTTTGCAGTTCTATGTTTTCTCATAAAAGTCTTCCACCTAAAATCCTTGAAAGGTTAAACATTGCTTTTGGATTATTTGTTTTGTTGCATATGGAAGATGATTTGCAGGGATAGATTCATATGATTTTTCAAGTCAAGCAGACAGCTTCAGCCCTACCTCTCTCATAATTTCAAAATCAACTTTATGTTCATATTTCTTGATGTGTAAGGCTTACCCCTATGCATTCATGGGGTGACTCCTTGCACTAACACCCTCCACATGTATTTCTTCCTTCTCTACAATTTTCACAGAAATTTCAAGAAGATGAATGTCCTCCTCTAGAAAATCGAATAAACGCTCTCTTAAAATTGGAAGAGGTAAGGACACAAGAAAAACATAAATTGGATCAACACCAGCAAATTGTAAAGAGTTGGTTTGATATGAGCTCATCCTCTGAAATAAATTTTAATGTATGGGATTTGGTCCTCAAGTGGGACAAAGCGCACGAGAATAAAGGAGAACACACCAAGTTCAAAAATCTGTGGCTAGGGCCTTTTGTCATTTCTAAAAAATTGGGTCCTAGTTCTTTTAAGCTACACAACTTAGAGGGACAGCCAAACACTTTTCCAATGAATGGCCAATCTCTGAAAAAGTACTTCACTTGAGAAAATCAGATTCACCCCCTTGTAAATATTTTAATTTTTCGTTTGTTTTATGTTTTTGGTTCTTTTCATTTTCTGTGTTTTGTTATATTTTCTAGAAGATTATGTTTGAATCATCAATTCATCATTGAATGGAATTGTATCTTTCATTATGTATCAATTGATAACAGTTCAAGCATCTGAACAGTAAATCCTAAAATCAGATCAGTGAAGGTAAGTTTCTCTCTAGTCATTGTTCCCGATTTTTCATTGAAATTATAGGAAAAAACGATTATCTTTAAAAACTTCTAACGTCATCCCTATTTTAATGAGAACAACTCATAGTGCTTTCCCATTCCAAAGATGATTTCTTAACTAAAATCTTAATGTCCAAATTATGATGAAAGTCATCAGAACGAGAAAGTAATTCTTAAATATCGATCCTATCATTGTCTGGCTGTTAAATCTTCAGTATCACCCCGCTCTCTTGATATCACAAAGTTTCTGAAAATATTATAAACATTTTTAGAGATTTGGAAGCACTGTAATGTGTGGGAATTGTGTGTAAACCCGCCGGGATTCTGAATAGGTCTGCTAGCAGTGGGTAAATGCACACATGATACCAAGACAACTTTGTCGAGGTACTGAACAAGCCTGCTAGCAGCGAAGCAATGTCGGGTTCGAAGATCCTTAGGTATGTTTTGAAAATTAGATCAGATGTTAGGATGCTTTTATCACAAATTGACAACTCTTAGACGGGATAGGAGTACCAGAGTGGGTTAAATGACATCCTTGACGAGGCTATAGATGTTTGCTGGTAGCAGTGGCCCTGTCAACGGTATTGGAGTTTTCTGTGTAAACATTGTTACCCATGTGATCAAAACGTGATATTGGATTACATTTTTTTGGATAGAACTTCATCCAACACTATGAATGTGTTATTTTTTCTGAGTTATTGTCAAAATGCTTGATTTGTCATTTAATTGTTTCTAATAATTATTTCTGAGTCATTTGTTCCTTGATTTAAAGTTATGATGATGCAGAGATAATTGCTTCACCCAGCATGTCGCCATTGTTAGAAGCCAACAATTCTTGTCAAATTTTATCATGGTAAAATGTCCTCGTCAAGGGATTAAAATTTCTGTAGATGCCTCCTCCTTGCAAGAATTTTTTTTTTATCTTTAGTTTTGGAAAAATTCACTGGACTAGTTGTTTGTATGAGTTTATTATTTTTCTATCGTTCTCCTTGTTCAATTTCATGACTGAAAGCATGAAATTTGAACAAGTTTTGGTTTGAGGGCATTATACAGTTATGGGGTTTTTCCTTTACAAAATTGGATAACATTTTGGGCATCTAATATTCTTATAAACTCTAGAACTTGTAATTTATCATTTTATTGGTTGACCCCTCACCATAACGTTTGATTTATTCCACCTTGGGGGGTTATGAATTAGTCATTTCTAGCCTTGATCATTTGGTTTTCACATTGACATATATTTGATTGCGCAACTAGACGAACTTTGGGTGAATTCGAAATATGAATACTACCCGTAGCAGTCATATCACAATCTTGTCGTCTTGGTACAGGACTGACATACTTACATTCAACATCACCCTTTTTCCTACATAGCTCATGCTTGCATTCATTGTTGTAAGTGGTAAGTTCTGGTGCTTTGGGTTTGGAATTCATTTCTCATAGTGGTCTCATGTTCTGCACGTCCTCTGGTTACTTCCCACTCAAAGCTCTAAATGGTTGTTATGGTAGCCTCCCGAAACCTTAGGTATCGGGACCCTCCCGATTATGCAAACCTCATCCTACTTTTCGTGTGTTGGAGAACATAGCTCATCTCTCGATACCCTTTATGTTTATATGTGAACATATCAACGGCACCCGTGGGAGAATCGAGCTCAATAGTTTGCAAGCCCTCTTCTCTCATGACAATTCCATGGACGACATTGCGGCGTATGGTTGGGATGGTTTCATCAAACGGTTTGAGGTTTTCAACCTCGTTGTGGCCCAAGATTTCACTCAGACTTTTGATGGCACCAGGGCTAATATTGGGGATTTGCAGCTAGAGGTGACTGAGGGTTCCATTGCAGAAGCTACAGGACTATACCAAGAGGGAGATCAATGGTTTAAAAACACCAAAATTGAAGGCGTGCCCTGGCATTTACTCCTAGCCTCCAAGAAATCGTTTTGTTGTCCAAAAGGTACACCAATTTATCTTTTCAAACCCCAATGGAATGGCTTGCTCTTAATGTTGAAGCCATTTGTTACCTGTGAAGGTAGATTTGTTACCTTGTCGCATAAATTATTCAATTCGAGGTGTAGGTGCGGTTCTACAAAATCTGCTGCCAGATCTACATTATGCTTGATATTTAAATGCAGTCGTAGGTTGGCGGCGCAGACGTAATCTATAATATGGTTCATCATTGATTTCAACTTCTTGTTTTATGATCAACAAATGGGGTAGAAACATATGCGAAGTGAAACATTAATGGGCCTATTAAATGGCAGAATCCGATATTACGATGTGTTGGAAATGTCCCATCATTCCGCTAATTTAATAGGTGGAATGGGAGTTGGCACTTTTCTTTAGAGAATGTTAGTTGATATCTCTTGCCAAAAAATCTGACGTCGATCCATCTTGTTGTACAGTGTAAATTTTGACTTGGAAGTGTGACTACATGAGGGAAACCTAAGGTGACTCGGGATGAAACTAGGTCATACGAAATTCCTACGCAGCAAAGACACGTGGAGTTTGAGATTGGCGTCTTCATTTAATCGTGTTATTCAGAATCGAGGATTTTCATTAGACAAGTTTTTTAACAAACAAGTCCTACCCTGCCAATGCCAAAAAAGTCTCAAAGATCGACAATCGACAATAAGTTTAAACTAGTGTTCCCGGATTACCCCCCTTGTAGCTTGTTGATGCCAAAAATGCGTCGAGGATTGGTGATCGGCGATGTGTCAATGTAAAAAATTTCCATGATTTAAATCTTTGAGACTACACCAAGCCCGAACAAATGTATCATTAATTGGCTATCAAAGGTTCATCATGGCCCAATTCAATGTTTAGCCCTTTCATATCTCGTCGACGTCGATGGGAAATCAGTCATTTTCTTAATCTTCTTCGCGAACAACCAGTGCAAGTCTACTCTGATTTTTACTGATGTTGATGATACATTGGTGATCAGTGATTATTGTTACTATGTGGTCATTTTACTTGCTTGGATTTTTTCGACGTCGAGCATAAGCACATGGTTCACAATTTTAGCTGCAGATTCTTAGTTAAAATGCCAAGTTCTTCTTAGACAGAAAGGTTTCACTTTAACAGGTTCAAATAAATCCAACTTGATCGATGATAAGACATGAAAATGAAATTAGTGATCCCTCCACAGTGGACTGTATTCAGAAATCAGAGCAAAAGAAAACAAGTGGTACCCAAAAGAGAAAAAAAATTCATATAAGATTTTAGGGTGTGTTGAGCGCTCAACATAGCCACCTTCCGGTTGTAGCCAAAGAACATAGGGGGTTGTAGCCTCCTTTTGGTTGTAGCTAGAGAATTGGGGAGTTTGAGCTTCCCTCAGTTTGTAGCCTGTGAATCTAGGGGGTAAGAGCCTCCTTCCAGTTGTAGCTGGAGAATTGGAAGTTGGTGCTTTGTTGAATGTAGTTCTTGACATATAAGAAAAGCATTTCGTGGTTTTCTCCCACATTGGGTTTCCACGTAAATATTGGTGTACTGTGCATTGTGTGGATGTGTTAGTTATTGTTTATTATGCACTGATGAATGTTAATGCTTATGATACAGTAAGATATTGATGATGAACAAATGAAAATGGTTGAATAAGTAAAATAATATACATTGTGGTTTAAAGGATTAATAATTGGTATAATTGTTCATTACTTATTCACCCCCCCTCTCAGTGATTCAACAAAAATGATAGTTCTAGAGGCATTGATATTAATAGTATTTATAGTGTTCTCATTAACTAGGTACACATTTAGGGCTTTGAAGAAGGCTAATTATGTTTTCTAGTCATAATTTCATCATCATCCTATTTCATTTTATCTAGGTTTTGTTTACCCTTTATTTTCACTCAACAACTATTTATGGAGGTTTGGTAGCACTAGTATTCTCTAGATACATTCTTTATGATATTGATAGCCTAAGAAAGAAGAAACTTATGATCAATACATTTGGGCCTTNCTCATCCTACTTTTCGTGTGTTGGAGAACATAGCTCGTCTCTCGATACCCTTTATGTTTATATGTGAACATATCAACGGTGCCCGTGGTGAGAATCGAGCTCAATAGTCTGCAAGCCCTCTTCTCTCATGACAATTCCATGGATGACATTGCAGCGTATGGTTGGGATGGTTTCATCAGACGGTTTGAGGTTTTCAACCTCGTTGTGGCCCAAGATTTCACTCAGACTTTTGATGGCACCAAGGCTAATATTGGGGATTTGCAGCTAGAGGTGACTGAGGGTTCCATTGCAGAAGCTACAGGACTATACCAAGAGGGAGATCAATGGTTTAAAAACACCAAAATTGAAGGCGTGCCCTGGCATTTACTCATGGCCTCCAAGAAATCGTTTTCTTGTCTAAAAGGTACACCAATTTATCTTTTCAAACCCCAATGGAATGGCTTGCTCTTAATGTTGAAGCCATTTGTTACCTTGTCGCATCAATTATTCAATTCAAGGTGTAGGTGCGGTTCTACAAAATCTACTGCCAGATCCACATTATGATTGAGATTTAAATGCAGTCGTAGGTTGGCGGCACAGACGCAAGCTATAATATGGTTCATCGTCGATTTCAACTTCTTGTTGTACGATCGACACACGGGGTAGAAACATATGAGAAGTGAAACATTAATGGGCCTATTAAATGGCAGAATCTGATATTACGACGTGTTGGAAATGTCCCATCATTTCGCTAATTTAATAGGTGGAACGAGAGTCAGCACTTTTCGTTAGAAAATGTTAGTTGATATCTCTTGCCAAAAACTCTGACGTTGATCCATCTTGTTGTACAGTGGAAATGTTGACTTGGAAGTATGACTAGGACATGAGGGAAACCTAAGGTGACTCGGGATGAAACTAGGTCGTACGAAATTCCTACACAGCAAAGACACATGGCATTTTAGATTGGCGTCTTCATTTAATCGTGTTATTCAGAATCGAGGATTTTCATTAGACAAGTTTTTTTAAAAACAAGTCCTACCCTACCAATGCCAAAAAATTCTCAAGGATCGACGATCGACAATAAGTTTAAACTAGTGTTCCCGGATTACCCCCCTTGTAACTTGTTGATGCCAAAAATGCGTCGGGGATCGATGATCGACGATGTGTCAATGCAAAAATTTGCCATGATTTAAATCTTTGAGACTACACCAACCCTGAACAAACGTATCAGTAATTGTCTATCAGAGGTTCATCATGGCCCAATTCAATGTTTAGCCCTTTCATATCTCGTCGACGTCGATGGGAAATCGGTGATTTCCTAAATCTTCTTCGCGAACAACCAACGCAAATATACTCTGATTTTTACTGATGTTGATGATACATCGGCGATCAGCAATTATTGTTACTATGTGGTCATTTTACTTGCTCGGATTTTTCCGACGTCGAGCATAAGCACATGGATCACATATTTAGCTGCAGATTCTTAGTTAAAATGCCAAGTTCTTCTTAGACAGAAAGGTTTCACTTTGACAGGTTCAAATAAATCCAACTTCATCGATGATGAGACATGAAAATGAAATTAGTGATTCCTCCACAGTGGACTCTATTCAGAAATCAGAGCAAAAGAAAACAAGTGGTACCCAAAAGAGAAAAAAAATTCATATAAGATTTTAGGGTGTGTTGAGCACTCAACATAGCCACCTTCCGGTTGTAGCCGAAGAACATAGGGGGTTGTAGCCTCCTTTTGGTTGTAGCCAGAGAATTGGGGAGTTTGAGCTTCCCTCAGTTTGTAGCCTGTGAATCTAGGGGGTAAGAGCCTTCTTCCAGTTGTAGCTGGAGAATTGGAAGTTGGTGCTTCCTTGAATGTAGTTCTTGACATATAAGAAAAGCATTTCGTGGTTTTCTCCCACATTGGGTTTCCACGTAAATATTGGTGTATTGTGCATTGTGTGGATGTGTTAGTTATTGTTTATTATGCACTGGTGAATGTTAATGCTTATGATACAGTAAGATATTGATGATGAACAAATGAAAATGGTTGAATAAGTAAAATAATATACATTGTGGTTTAAAGGATTAATAATTGGTATAATTGTTCATTACTTATTCACCCCCCCTCTCA
>SNQJ01S0020377.1:130111-145498 GCA_010110895.2 Picea sitchensis | reverse complement strand
CTATCTTTTTATAACCTCTAACACATAAACTTCACTCTCTATAATTCCAAACCATTATCCATAATAATATGTTATTCTAATAACCCATATAATCATTAACTCTTATAACACACAACCTTCCTAACCATTATAAAATCTAAACCCTATAAACTCTAAAATGCAAAATCCATAACTCATGTTATCATCAACGCATCATTTAATTCCTAATCCATTTAACCCCTAACTCTTATCATCTTTAAATCCTAAAACTCTTCAACATATAACTTCTAACCTTGTCTGTTCATGTCAAATAGGGCTTTAATATTAAGTTGTGGATTTTAACGAGTTAATGAAATATTTAAAAAGTAATTTAGATTTATTGAATTTATTGAGAATTGGAATGAATCAAATCTACAATGTAGAATTTTTCTTAAATGAGAATTAAACTCAAAAGTAGAAAGGTAGACACACATATTTACATATTTAAAAAGAAAACTTCATGGGAAAATCCAATGAATGCTTTGTTAAATGAATGAATAAACTCATTGATGTAGATTAATATTCCTTATCTAAAAAATTTAAAAGTAAACACTCAGTGACACAAATTTAACCAAACACTCAACAACATTTAACAATTAAATAAATAAAAAATCATTATTCATATCACAATATTTATTTATGGCTACAAAGATCATAGAATTTTCTACACCAAAACAAATCTTGCTACAAAGATCATATAATTTTCTACACCAAAACAAATCTTACATATATAGGTATTATCCACTCAAGTTCATGAGATAGCCCATGAAAGTTTTGATGGAAACTTTCAACGCATTTTCAAACATTTTGATAAGCTAATGCCCCGTAATAATGTGTCTATTAAATTGCAGGGTAGTTTTTAGAAAAATTCGAAGAATAAAGGTAAATTACCACAAAATTCCAAGAACTTTTCTACCAAATCTTCGAATTCGTCAAATAGTAAAGCATGTCGGTTGATTAAGTGGTGTGATCAAAATCAGAGAGTGGATAATAGAATCTTTATTTTCTATATTTTATCCACCTCATCCATAGCAATCATAACCCCTCAAATCAAAATATAGCTTTTGTTACAAAGATATTAAATCATATTTCAAGTTTTAGGTAGTACCTCATTGCATAGGCTCTTAGCTTAGATGGCAGATAATTTTTTTTTTTGTAGATTATGTTCTCCTTTGACATAGGCACAATGATGTGTTCAATATAGTGGTGCATTGGTGTTTTATAATCTATTTAAATTTGATAATTTAGATAAATAACAAGTTAAAAAGTATGTGTATTTTATTTTAGTCTTTGATGCATTGGTTTTCTATTTTGGTTTACATAGTGATGTTCTACTTTGTTGTATGTGTTGGTGTTGTATGGCTTATTTATGGCTCATTTATATGAGAGTGGCAATACACTAGAAAAATAACATCGTTACTCCATTTTGGTGTTCACCCTTGCAGTTATCTAGATCAGTGAAATTTCATTCACTTATAAAAACTCACAATCCTAAATTGAAATAATGTGTGTATATGCTTATATAATTGATCCCATACATTGAATATATATCCAAAGTTGGAATTTATAGTTATAAGTATTATTTACCGATAGTTGCAGAGTTGTATGTGCCGACGTCAGGTATCTGGCCAGACAATGAACCGGTGACGATAGTTTGATCCATGTCGTCTCCGACCAACATGGGATTCGTCTTGCTCGGAGGAATTCTCACGATCTCTTTATAAACCCCGACTTTGATGTAGATTACAAACTTCTTCGCGAAGTAATCCAGGGCACTGTCCACCGTGGCTTGAATTATGGAAGAATATTGCTCAGACTCAAGCTCTCTTTGACCTTGGATACTGTTATGTTAGGGACCGATAGTTCCCTAACTTTGGGTAGCACATCCAGAAGGTTTTGGCTTTGCCGGTGATCTGGAAATGTAGTTGAGGAGTTCCTATATCTCTTCGTCTGTGGAGGTCTCCATGATTTCATGTTGTTGCCGTAAGTATCCAGGGCATCCAACATGCCAAGGGCAGTGCTGGTTAAACTCATCACTGATAAAATGAGAAGCAAAGAATATAATACAGAGAAGACGAAATTGGGAAAAACAAAAAATGAGCAGAGCATTTAGTATTGAGTTTATAGCTAAGCTAAATAGGCTCGAGCAAATCAAGAAACAAAAAAAGAGATCCTAACTAACTTGTACAGCTGACTAGGACAACTAGCAGTGTACAGTCACATACTATTGAGGTTACAGATATATTTAACACTCCCTCTTAAACTCAACAGTTACAAACATCAGGACTGATAATGCCCAAGTGTTGTCTCTGAAAATCAAAAATGGATTTTCTGAGTGGCTTTGTAAAAATATTTGCGAGTTGATCTCGAGAGCCACAAAATTGAAGTGTTATGTCACCATTATTGACTAGCTCGCGTATGAAGTGAAAACGAGTGTCAATATTCTTTCTTTTCTTCTGAAACACATGAATTTTGGATAGAGCAATTGTTGAGGTGTTGTCACAGAAGATAGGAGTTGGCTCATTTTCTGTATGTGACATATCATTCAATATTCTTCTCAGCCACATAGCTTGACAGGAATTTGAAGTAGCAACGACATACTTTGCCTCTGCAAAAGATATTGATACAATGGGTTGCTTCTTTGATACCCATGAAATCTGGTTCGTGCTCAGGTGAAAAACATGTCCTGAGGTGCTTTTCTTGTCATCTAGGCTTCCTGCAAAATCACTGTCCATGTAACCAGAGAGATGATTATCATCAGACTGAGTGTACCATAAGCCAAAATTGAGAGAGCCTGCAACATATCTCAAAATCATTTTCGCCATCCTCTAGTGAGAATCTTTGGGGGATTCCATGAACCTGGAAACAAGGTTGGTTGCATACATAATATCAGGCCTAGTTGTTGTAAGATACAACAAACTGCTTACTAAACTTTTGTACAGGATAGGGTCCACTATAGGCCCTTCATATTTCTTGCTCAATTTTGTGCCTAGGGGTATAGGAGTTTCTATCGGATTGCAGTCTTCCATGTGGAATCTTTTGATGATGTTTGTTGCATACTTTTGCTGACAGACAAAAATGCCTTTGGTTGATTGGTCAACCTCAATCCCCAAGAAATATTTCATGATGCCAAGATCTGTCATCTCAAACTTAGATTGCATGGCATGTTTAAAACTGGTTAACTCAAGATTTCTGGTATATATCATGTCATCAACATATAAACATACAATCAAAATTTTACCGTGCTGATCAGTTTTGGTGTAAAGAGTTGGCTCATTTTGGCTTCTTCTGAAACCACTCTTGATCAAGCAAGTATTAATTTTTTTGTACCATGCTCTTGGAGCTTGCTTTAAGCCATACAAGGATTTTTTCAACCGATACACTTTGGTTGGCTTCTCTCTGACTTCAAATCTAGGTGGTTGATCCACATAAACCTCTTCTTCTAAGACACCATTTAGGAAGGCTGACCTGACATCCATCTGGTATACTTGCCATTTTTGTTGAGATGTTATGGCTAAGAGAGTCCTTACAGTGTCCAACCTTGCTACTGGAGAAAAAATTTCACCATAATCAATAACTGGTTTTTGTGAGAATCCTTTGGCAACAAGTCTTGCCTTGTGTTTTTTAATCTGTCCCTTTTCATTTAGTTTAGTTTTGTAAACCCACTTGACACCAATACTTTTCTTATGTCTGAACAAATCAACAAAATCCCATGTCTTGCTCTTCTCAATGGAGTCAATCTCTTGGTTCACGGCTTGAACCCAATGTGGCTCCTTAGCCACCTCTTAAAAAGATATGAGTTGACATGACATTAATGCAAAAAGATTGTGTTGATCAATGTCATCCAACTGTTGATGGATTTCTCTCAAATTTCGAGTTCTATGATTTGGATGTTCATAGGAAGAGTTTCTGCTGGAAGTTGAGTTATCCTGAGAACTTTTAGATTGTCCTTGTACCTGCAGCCTTGGAAGAGCAGGGCCCAGGCTAATGTGTTTGATGTCCTAAATTCTATGTGTCTTTAGGATGTGACAACAATGGATCTTGACTGTCCATTGGCTGATTTTCAGACTCGTTCCAGAACTGATTTTCAAAATTTTTTACATCTCTGCTAAGAATCAGTTTCTTTGAGATTGGATTGTAGAGCTTGTAAGATTTTGATGTTTCACTATACCCAGTAAAGATGCATTTCTCACTTCTATCATCCAGTTTCTTCCTTAATTCAGAAGATATGTGAGCATATGCTATGCATCCAAATGTCCTAAGATGAGCAACATTTAGCTTTGTCCCACTCCATGCTTCTTGAGGGACCTTCATCTTGAGACTGGTGGTTGAATATCTATTTAGGAGATACATTAAGCATGCTACTGCTTCAGCCCAAAATGTATCTGATAGACATTTCTCTTTGAGAAGGATCCTTTCCATGTTCATTATTGTCTGATTTTTCCTTTCAGCCACTCCATTCTGTTGTGGAGTATACATGGTTGTAGTTTGCATGATGATGCCTTGTGATTTGTAGAAATTTGCAAATTCTTTGGAGCTGTATTCTCCTCCTCCATCTGACCTGATTGCTTTTACATATTTTCCACTCTATTTTTCAGCTTCATCTTTGAAGTCTTTGAACTTTGCAAAAGTTTCAGACTTGTGTTTGAGAAAATAGATCAAAATTTTCTTGCTAAAGTCATCAATAAACATTAGAAAATAAATGCTACCACCTATTGACTCTGTTTGCATTGGTTCACATAGGTCAGTGTGAACCAACTCTAAGTGTTGTTTGGCTTGAGTGGAGGATTGTGGAAAACTAGTTCTCTTATGTTTTCCAAGAATGCAAGACTCACATGGGGGATTTTTCTCTTTGAAGACAGGTAGACCTTTGACCATGGAGTGCTTATGTGGAAGACTTAGACTCTGAAAGGGTAGTGTCCAAATATTGTATGCCAAACCATAGTTTCATTGGGGGTAAATGCACTTTGTGCATATGATTGGATCAGATTTGCAGTTCTGAGGGTCAGGGGAAACATTCTATTCCTGGTCATGTGGATTTCAGAAATCAATTTTCTGCTGGGGGTTTTGTCATATATCCTACATTATGTTCCTTCAAAAAGTACCTTATAGCCATGTTCAATTAGTTTTCCTACACTTAACAGATTATGTGTCAGATCTGGAATATGATAGACATTGTGTATGTCTTTCTTTACATTTTGTTTAGTAAGAAAAGAGACAGTTCATTTTCCTTGAACTTTGACTAAAGAATCATTTCCAAGTGTAATATCAGATGAAATTGAAGAATCAATACATGAGAGAAAATATTTTTTACCTGTCATGTGATTGTTGCATCCACTGTCCAGCAACCAGAGATCTTTATGTTGTTCTTTAGTCTTGTGGCATGAGAGAAACATACCATATGAGGTTTCTCCTTCATGATTTGAGACATGTGCTCTGCATGAGAGCTGATCTGCTTGCTTCTTCCAGCATTCAGATTCATAGTGCCCAAAATTCTTACAGTAATAGCATTGTATGCTTGATTTGTCATTTGATCTTCTCCCTCTGCCTCTTTGAGACTGGAATTTCTGATTTTGGTTCTGTTTTCTGTGACCTTGGAAATTTTGATGTTGTCTGTGACTTTCACTTGAGTGATGGTTACTTGGACTTCTCCCTCTTCCTTGGTGACCTTTGTCTCTTCCTCTGCCTTTCCCTCTGTTGAAGTAGAATTGAGTCTTGAAGGCATTAGTCGTTGACTCATCTTCGAGATGTAGTCTGGTATCATGTGTCAATAGAGAGCCCATTAATTCATCTGTTGAAAATTTTGACAAATCCTTGGATTCAAGGATAGCTGTAACAACCATTTCTAATTTATTTGGTAAACTTACGAAGACTTTCTCAACAATTCGTTAATCAGGGATGGCTTCACCAATCAATCTAAACTGGTTTACAATTCCCATGACTCTAGTCATAAACTGATCAATGTTTTCAGATTTGGTCATTTTTAAAGTCTCAAAATGCGTCCTCAAGGTCTGCAGTTTAACTGTTTTGACCTTGCCATTTCCTTGGTAGGATGATTTAAGGATGTCCCAGGCCTATTTAGAAGTAACAACGCCTGTGATTTTTGAGAAAATCGAGTCATCCACTGAGTTTTGAATCCAAAATTTTGTCTTATTCTCTTAGTTCATTTGTGTTGCATGAGCAGTTCTTTGTTGGTTGGTCATGGAAGCAAGGTCTGTTGGATCTGGTTCCACATATCCAAGATCCACTCTTGGAAGCATTCTTGTGCTTGCAAGAAGGATCTCATTCTAAGAGACTAAAACTCATAGTTCTTTCCAAGAAGAATCGGTCCTTGAGTTGATCCTAAATTGCTAGAGGTGGCCATCTTAAAAAAAAATTGTTAGAGTTTTGTGTGCCCACCTATTTCTTGTGCCGAAACCAGGTCCGCGAAATCCTCTGTGTGACTTCGGGCCGTAAAACACGGGGATGACCACTGCTTTGGCAATTATATCCTCTCTAATGGCAGAATTGGGCTTGTTGAGTTTATTCGAGAGTAAAAAAAAAATGAAGTTTAGCTTCTCATGTGACCATGGGGTGAGAACTAAGTGTTCCAGGTCTTCGGGCTTCAGGCATTTCGATGTTGAAGGTCTCAATTCCTCGGAATAGTCGAATGGCCGAATAACTATCTTATTCCAAAGATCGACAGTCCTCTTTGAGTTGAGATCAACGATCCTCAATTACTTTGGGGCTTCGGGTGATATTTTTTTCTAGCTTGTTGCAAGGATCAACGATCCTCGTTGATTTGAGATCAACGGTCCACAAGTACTTCGGGACTTCGGGCTTCGGGTGTTCTGAGGTGCACAACACTTCAAACCTTCGAAGTGTTAATCTTCCGAAGTGACAGATCTGTCGACACATGTCCACAAGCTTCAAGGGTTCAGATTTGCTTCGGGACTTCGGGTATAGCTTGCTCCGCAAGACCTTCCAGAGTGCTAAGTCTTTGAAGTGAGGGATCTGGCACCGCGTGTCCTTGTTGATGGACGGTCCAGATGAACTCCGGGCTTTGGGCCTTCAGGAGTTCTGGCTTCTCGTATCTTTCTTTCTTCTGAAGTGATTATCGCCGAAGTGCAGGATCTCCTGCCACGTGTCCACTTTGATCGACGGTCTGGATCTACTTCGGCTCTTTGGAGCTTTGGGAGAGCTTTACTCCTCAGCCTCTGTTGGCTTCCTCCTGGAATACGATATCATCAGACGCGTGTCACTTGCTTGAAGATCAACGATCACGAGTGATTGCGGAGACTCAACTCGCTCACTCTTTAATCTATTTGTTGATTTCTGTAAAGCGAAGATGCTTGTCCGTAGTGGGATCAATATCCATCGTTGATCTATTGATTTGACAAGATCAACAATCTTGAGTGATTTCGGGCTCACAACTTGCTCACGCTTTAATTTCCTCTCCGATCCCCGCAATGCCTCCTCACCGTTGATCTCTCTCTGATGAGATCTGACGGTCGTGGCTTAATATTTGCTTGATCTGACAGCTGAGCTTGCTCACGATCAGATCTTACGACTAAGAAAAAATTCTCTTTTCCTGCTTGCTCGTCGTCCTTTCTGAACTTGATTGAAGGCTCAGATTTGTTCACGGAGCCGATCTTACAGCTGATTGCTTCTCCTCTGTTGCTTTTGCAAACTTTCTTCTTAAGAAAGAATTTCGTGAATCTTTCACGAATTTTTTAAATGTTCATGCAATCTTTAATTCTTCTCTGCTTTCTGCAATTCTTCTTTCTCGCGCTTGCTGTCTTCAAGGATCTTTTGAGCGTATTTCGGACCGCACCCTGCTCTCCAAGGTTTGTGAAGAATCTTGCGTCCCGTGCTCTCGTCTGCAAGACAATGTAGGCTCTGCGCTCTTCTTCTTACGATCAGGCTTCTCTCTAGGCACTGTGAAGAGACTTACGTCCTAAGCTCCGATACCATGATAAAATGAGAAGCAAAGAAGATAATACAGAGAAGACGAAATTGGGAAAAACAAAAAATGAACAAAGCATTTAGTATTGAGTATATAGCTGAGCTAAATAGACTTGAGCAAATCAAGAAACAAAACAAGAGATCCTAACTAACTCGTACAGCTGGCAGTGTATAGTCACAGTAACATACTCTTGAGGTTACAAATATATTTAACAATCACCCCACTTATCTGCTCCACTGTGCTTCTCACCTCCTGCCGTGTCGAATTGAGATTGTGGAAAGAAGAGTAACATCCATATTGATAGGTGAGAGCGGCGCTGATCCAGGCTTAGGCGTCTTTGACTATTATCAGTAGAGGAGTTGCCATGCTTTTGGAAATGCTTGCAATGGACGCATTCAGAGACTCCAGGCAATTGCGAGCAGATAATGTCAAGTTGAAATCAGCAGAAGCAAAACCAATAGACATAATAGAGTTGGAGAGAAGATAGTAATAGGTGACCTCATCAGAGGACAAACCCATGGCGGCTTCGACTATTTCCACGGCTCCAGCGCCTCGCTTGGTTGCCACAGAGATGCTCATCAAAGAGGACTTGTAGTCGTCCGGAAACTGGAACGCTGGGACGCCTGGCATGCAACGCTTATTTCTGGAGAAACATCCGCTTATTCTTTTAGTCGTACGTCCACATATTTCCCTTGGGCGATCACTGTAAATCCAATACAAACAATGAACAATTTCAATACCAACAATGCCATCGATCGTGTTTTTCAGAGAAGAACCAGGCCAGAGCGGGTTCGAAACTCCTGGAGTGTCGGATTGGCAAAATTATGTGGAAACTCTCAGAAGCGGACACCGCAAAGTTATGTTCGAATTCAGTGCAGTCCACCATTGAATGAAAAGAGATAAGATGACCATCGCTGAGCTGTTAATGAACGCTCATGTTTTCTCCCGTCCTCGCTCTCGCCTGAACGTTAACACTCATGTTTTCTACCGTCCCCGCTCTCGTCTTAGTTTTAACATCTGTACAGGACAAATGCCGTTGTGTAGAGTTTCGAGCTATTATGACGAGTGCATAGTCTTTCAAATTTAAAAGACGCCTCGTAAGTTCTGCTGTCGAGAGGTGAATAGTTAAAAACAATTACGGGTTCACGGGTGTAGTCGCGGATGTCACACCACACACGTTTTTATGTATCATACCTTGAAGCTGGAGAAAGGAACACCTCCTGGAACGTGAAAGCCAGTACACTACTAAAAGTTATGCCGAAAACAAATAGGAAGTTACACATCCATGCCACAGGAACCACTAATTAATTGTAACCCTCTCCATTCATCACTTCGATTTACATTGCTAACAATAAACACAACCCAGTGCAGAACAGTGTATGCACTGTTCATATATTGCAATGCATTATATTTAATAAAATCACTATCCGATTCTCCGGATGGGGTGACATACCCTCTCACGACCATGCACAATAATCCAGAGTTAATATCCCCAAGTGCCATTCTCCTTTGTCCATTTCACATGAACTGCCTGCAAGTGAAGGGGATGTTGGTGTGTTTGTGTGGGAAGTTTGAATTATTGGTGCCATCAAAGCACAAGCTCGATAATGCCAAGCTTGGTACAAATCACCTACCTGCTATCAACTCAATTTTAATGGAGCACTTACATATCAAGGAGACGACAAACATGAAGGTAAGCATCGACAATTGTTTCATCGTTTTGGTTATTGTTCGAATTCCAACTCAAGTGTCTCTCTCCCACTTGAGTTGTTCATCCTCTATGTGTCCTCTCCCCCTCCCGTTCGTTTTCTCTGCCCCAGCCTTGTCAATGCCTAAAGAAAGGGGAAATCCCAAGAGAGGACCGGCCTACTACAACTTTGTTTCTCGACACCGCCGTCCTGGACCTCCCGCCGAACCAGTTCTGTCCCTCGCTACTCAAGATCATCCTGCTGGCCCTTGTAACACACTCGACCCCTAAGTACCCTTTTAGGGGTGGATCATCCAAATTTTGCTGACTTCAATCGTCTCGAATGGGGTGATGTCAGTGTGCCACGTCACTCCGGACTTACAGTCTTCCAACGCCCCTTAGATCTCACGGTCGAGGTGTGTCCATGTAGATCCAAAGATCTACGGCCTCCGTTACTTTGTAACTTCGACGTTCGAGGAATCTACCATGTAACTTCCTACTTGCTCCCGGAGTGGTCAGTGTCGGGTTGACCATGGTCTAGATCTAATGGTCATGGGGGATCCCGATTTCCCTCAAATCAATGGCTCACGTTACTTCGTGTGTTTGGCATTCGAGGGTTCGGACTCGCTTAATAGTCATTTTCTCCCAGAGTAGGACTTCACTGAAGTGCTACACACAAATCCTTCCACTGGTGGATCGGATGGTTGGGAGGGGTTCTCAATGAAGTCTCCAGATCAACGGCTCACAACTCTAGCTCAAGGGTCCCTTGGTCTCAGTATTAGGCTACTCCTAGAGGGACACTTGTCAACCCAAAACCTGTTGTAAAGATACGTTGCACATGCCTCGGGTCATCGACATCTCTTTGCTCTTCCACAAAGCTGCCACACATGGCATCATTGTTGCTCGACATGTGGACCCCCAGTCCCCCCGACGTTATATGTGCGTCCCCATGATCAGATGATTGAGATGGATACCAAAGGATCCAAAGATCAACGACCCATAATACTTTCCGACATTCGGGGGTTTTGGTGTTATAACACCTCTTTTCTCCCTAAGTGGTCAACGTCGGATTGACCACGACATCGATCCATTGGTCAGTGGAGACCCCAAATACCCTTAGATTTATGGCTCGCGTCACTACATGACTGAGAAGATGATTGGAGTTTAGCAAGGGGACAAATCCCATGTTATGGGTAACTGACCGTCAGTCGTCGGTCATTCGTCAAGTTACCGGTTCAATAAGTCGGCTTCGACGCATTTGGAAGTTGCAATGTTCATTCGCCTCGGAGTTTCAGAGTCTTGAACAACTTAGCTCCTTTTTTAATGTAGCGAAGAGTTCCATGGGCCTAGTCCTATGGAACTTTGTCACACACCAGATTAAGGTCGTGGGCATGAGCCTGTGGTCTCTTGAACAACTTATTTGAAGGGAGTGCCCTCCAATTCACATAACTTAAGTTCTAAAACAGGGGGAGGTATTTTCGAACCAACCCAACGACCAAGCTTGTCACCTTACACCCATTCAAATGCAACAACTTACAGAGGATCAATAAGCATTATAACCATTAATTTCATGTGAAGCACAATGGATCACAATTACAGACATTAACATCATGCATTTCAATCCAAGTGCACAGGGTAAACAAAATACTTATCTATTACAATCGATCACCAACCAACTGACTGTGGGAGTTCTCCTTTCCACCCAACCATAGGCTCAAGGGCATGTTCATTCTTAGCTCTCTGGCCACCCCCGTGCCAAGCATGATACCACTACATAGCTTTTTGTAGTTTCTAAGAGACTCTCTCTCTCTTTTCCACGGTCTCTGTGAGTTTTATCAGATGCTCCCTCAGCATCAAGCTTGTGACTTTCTACTCGGGTCTAGTTCTCTGCAAATTATCCGAGATCCTCTCTCTTGTTCTCTCCAATACCCATAACAACTTATCAAGCTTTTAGTTATTCTTCTCAGCTGGAGAGCCTCCCACACTCTTCCTCTTTTATTCTGCATATCCAGGTCGCACACCCCCCTTCTCTGTCTTCTCTCCTTCATGTGTATTCTTGCATGCCTTTTCCCTCCCTAGGAAGGTTCTGGACCTGTCCTATTCCTTATGTCAGAAGAAACTCAGCTCAGTTTGGGCCTGCAGGAAAACTACACTATGTGGTACTTCGGGCTGACAGTTTTTTGTCTCCTCAGCTAGACCCTCCATGCTTCCATTCATGGGGGTAGTTGATTGTTCCACCACCAGTCCTTCTTTCATTAACTGATTCCTCCTTGGAATATGGACGAGACTTGTTATTTCAGTAAGGATAATTTGGGTCATTTTGACATAATGAACCCTCTCTGTAGTTTCCTCACTCTTTCCTCTAGTGATATCATGGCCAATACTTCAAGGATTTACCCCCGCAGTCAGTTATTCACAATCTAAACAATAATAAATTTACATTTTTCCCATGCCATAGCATGGTGATCATATTTAATGATTAATTACAAACTGAGGGAAACATGGGTGTTACAATCCCCTCCCCCTTAAAAGGAACAATGTCCTTGGTGTTTTTTCTTAGTAACACCCGTCATGCCTTTGTCATTCAGTTGCTTTAGAAATCTTGTTCCTCTTTCTTGATCAACTCCTTTCCATACTCTTGGTCTTCGTCACCCGCCTTCAATAATCTTGGACAACAAGCATATTAATCACAATTTCATGTGAAAACATTTTATTGTTGTGAAAAATTCAAGAGGAAAATTTTCATAATCTAGCACAATACTTATCTATGCAGTCTGTGGATTTGCATCCAAACCACTGTCTTGTTATTTGGGCTCACTTTTTTCCTAGACATACCCATTGTGTGTATGATCCCAATCAATAGTGTATGATAATTATCAAAGTCCCTTCTTCCTTGCGGTCACTCACCCTACAGGCCCATGCTCAAGCATCCCCTTCTCTTTTATACAGTCCCTAGAGCGATTCATCTTGCCTTGCCAAGGTTTTCTCACACAAGAAGAGTTCTAGAGACTTCATTGAGCCTTACAGTCGAGGTGTCCCTCTAGCCTGTGTTGCCACAACACAACATATTCTAGGGCGATCATGGCTAACCACAGGGTTCTCTTGTCTCAACAGTATCCTTTTTTATACTTTCCAGTTTGACAACCTTCACCTTTCCTTCCTAGACATATCTTTTTCATCTCACCTGTACCACAGGTATACAAAAATTATGAGATATTATAATCAATTTCAAATTCAGAATTTTCTTGCAAATTTGTTACCCATAGATTTCCAAATTCCAAATTTATTTTTAGATCTGTTTCACATAGGAACTAGATTTTCCAGTATGGGAACTTCCTTCCCATAGCAGTTTAGCTCAATAGGTAATTGGTCTTCCTTATGGGCTTACAACACTGCCATATCCAAGACCCCTTTTCTTCTTGAAATTTCAACATTCCTCGACCAAAAAAATTGTTAGTTTTCATGCACATTATATTTTCAAATGATGCATACTAACGGTCCAATTCATTCTCACCTATTCAAGGGTACAACGCAAAAGGAAATATTTTTATTTAGCATGCCTCGAAGCTGGAGAAGGGGAACACCGCCTAGAATGTGAAAGCTAGTACACTATTAAAAAGTATGCCGAAAACAAATAGGAAGTTACACATCCATGCCACAGGAACCACTAATTAATTGTAACCCTCTCCATTCATCACTTTGATTTACATTGCTAACAATAAACACAATGTAGTCCAGAAAAGTGTATGCACTATTCATATATCGCAATGCATTATATTTAATAAAAGCACTATCTGATCCCCTGGATAGGGTGACATGCTCTCTCACGACCATGCACAATTGGGAATTAATATCCCCAACCGTCATTCCTCTATTTCCATTTCACATGAATTGTCTGCAAGTGAAGGGGATGTTGGTGCACCTGTGTGGGAAGCTTGAATTAATGGTGTCATCAAAGCACAAGCTGGATCATGCCAAGTCTAGTACGAATCGCCTGCATGTTGTCAACTCTGTTTTAATGGAGTGCTTACATATCAAGGAGGCAACAAACATGAAGGTAAACATCGGCAATTGTTTCATTGTTCTGGTTGTTGTTTGAATTCTGACTCAAGTTTATCTCTCCCACTCGAGTTTTTCATCCTCTATGTGTCCTCTCCCCCTCCTGTTTTCTTTCTCATCCCCAGTCTTCTCAATGCCCAAAGAAAGGGGAAAGCCCAAGAGAGGACCAACCTACTACAACTTTGTTTCTCGACACCGCCGTCCTGGACCTATCGTCGAACCAGTTATGTCCTCCATTGCTCAAGATCACCATGTTTCCCCCCCTTTGAATTTCCCATCGAGCTCCACCCAGAATTGGATGGAGGACGACCAACCCATGGCATATGTCAAGGAAGAAATCTCCCAGTATCTTCCTCTGGAACCCACTGACTCCCTTCTCTTCTATGCTTCGGATATTTTGACTTCACCCCTTACTTCTGGATATCCTCCCCTAGAAGACGACTTGGCCACAGACCTAGGTGGCTTCCCTATTGAGGAAGAAATTCCCACTAAGGTTCAATAGGAAGAAGCGGTTCATCCTAAATGCGACTCTCCACCATCGGTTGCTTCTGTCTCGGCTTCGCCTAGAGCGTGGTGCCTCTCACAGGAGCATATGCAATTAATCTTTGATATGCGACAGGATGTCGCAGAGAAGCTTCACCGTCAAATGAGTCTCTCTCGGTGCCTAGATGTTTTGTTCGACGCCCTGTCAAGTGAGCCAGCCAAGAACAGGTGCCCAACATGTTTCCAACCCTTCGTGTTCGCTCTACAACCAACCGAGGATGATGGCAATTTGGGTTCCCCTGAAGTCTAATTTATTTTTTTGCTATTTTGTTTTTCTATTTAGAACAACCATGGATGTGGATAGACTATTATAAAGAGTAGGAAGTTCACCATGTATCAGACTCAAGCAAACATTTGACAAAGAACCACTTGTTCTGGTTTCCATATGTATGGCAGGACATGTGGCAAGTTCTGGTTTCCATATTCAATCTCCTAAGTGTGAACATCATTATGTCAAATACATAGTTAATATAAATCAGTGAATATTAAGTAACAACATGCATAATGGTAAATGTGGAAGGGCTGCCCTAATATGTTTTAGTTTTATTTTTATGAAAGTAAATCTTTCTAACCAAAAAAAAAAAGTAAGAGAGGGTTGNTAAATCCCTCTAACAAAAAAAAGGCAAGAGATAAAGAGATAACGATTTTGTACGAGGATGGAGTAGTCTCATCATATAATTTTTTTTTTACATTATTGGACAGAATTGAGTAATGTTGAACGTTGATTTAGAAAATAAAATTTTAAAATTTTATTATAAATAAATTAAAAAAAATCATTTTTATTTTAGTAATTCATATTACAATTTTAATAATTAAAACTTATAATTTTAATAATTAATAAAAAATCTTTCCATAACTATAATTTTTATTTATCAAAATTATAAAGAAAATTGACAAAAAAACTAATATTTCCATTAGTGGAGGTATACATACCCTACCCCCTTTTGGATTTGAGCTTATGATCTCTTAAGAGGAAACACATGTTCTTAACCATTAGGTTCACTTAGGCTATATATAATAATAATCTATTTTTAAGGTCATAGCTAAGCTAGACACCAAATTGATATATGAAACCCTCTTATTTTATATATAATGAAATAAAAAATAACACGAAAACTATATATATATATATATA
>SNQJ01S0020377.1:111395-129928 GCA_010110895.2 Picea sitchensis | reverse complement strand
TTTATTATACATCACATATATATATTTATTTAATAGAAATTATTTGTAATAGTTTAAATAGATGTTGTTAAGTAATATATATATAAAATTGTTATTAAATACAAGGGTCTAACATCTATATAATAGATTAGTTTAATGGACCCTGCCATTTTAGAGTGGATTTCTTGTTTAACTTATTCATTATATCTATGATGCATGACATTATTTAAAATAAATCTATAACATTTCCATAAAATAAATTGAAAATCTATATAGAATAAGATAATAAATATTAATTAAGGTGGAATACACATTTGATGATACAAATGTCAAGTGGTTTCATGGAAAAGAAGAATTAGACAGATTCTTTGAGCACCTCAGTGGAATTTCTGAGAACATTAAATTCACCATGGAATTAGAAGATAACAATAGCATACCCTTCCTAGACGTGCTTATAACTAGGAAACATGATGGCACACTTGGGCACAAGGTTTTCAGGAAGAAAACTCACACAGACAACTACCTTCACGCCAAATCCCACCACCACCCCTCTCAAAAGATGGGGGTTCTCAACACCATGTCCATAAGGGCAGCAAAAATTTCCGACAAGGAACATCTTAAAGAAGAAATAGACCACTTAACTAAGGTCTTCAAGAACATTGGATATAGAGATAGAGACATCAAAAAGGCAATAGATAAGAAGGAAAGAAGGACTTGTACACAAAATGATTAAACCTCAAACATTAAAGCCTTTCTTCCCTACATTCGGGGTGTCATGGACAAGATTGCCAAGGTTTTAAAAAGAAAAGAAATTATGACCTCCTTCAAACCCCTAATTACTATCAGACCAAGAATGAAGTCTTTAAAGGACCCTATAGACAACCGACAAGAGAAAGACATCTACAAAGTGTCATGTTCATGTGGGAAATGTTACATTGGTGAAACTGAATGATTATTCCAGGTAAGGATTAAGGAACACGAAGCAGACATTAGAAAGGAGCGTACCCTCACTTCCGCCTTAGCAGAACACTTCCTCAAAACCAAACATCATGTTTGCCTTGAGGATACCAAGATACTAGCAAAAGAGGGTCACTACTACAAAAGACGCTTAAGAGAAGCTCTGGAAATAATCAAACACCCCAACAACATGAATAGAGACGGTGGCCTGGAGGTAAGTAGCTTTTGACACCCATTAATCAACCAAATAAGGGACCATCATGGACGAAATCAAGTATGACACAGACCTTTTACTTTCCTTTCCTTGCTTGTTTTGGCTTAATTTGAATAGGTTCTTAGGTTTAGGGGTCTATCTAGTCTTACTACTACTATAAAAATTCTATTTTAAAACTTGTCACCATACACTTTATTAATTAAACCCTAATCCTTTTACAAACCCTAAAACCCTCATTAGATATTATTACCCTACAAACTTATATTAAAACACTATCAATTCAAATAACTAGATATGATTAAAACGTGAGTGCTTAAATAAAAAACCTAAATGATTAAGGAAACCTAGATTTCACACTATTTTCTATATTGACACCTAACTACAATATCCACTATTTTCTATATTGACACCTAACTACAATATCCACACTTAGGTAATAAGCATCGATTCTCAATATTAATACACACATGTAATCATATAATATTAATATCCTAAATCACCTTAAAAATAATCACAAATAACCCCACTACACATACACTAACACTACTAAATAATTAATTAGGAGTAAAACCTAATTACCTAAAACCCTAAAACAAATAAATAATTAAAGCCTCCTATAACCTAGATTTTTATATATATTTATACACACTAATTATTATTCCACACTTAGGTAATAATCATTAATCATATGACATTAATATCCTAATCACCTTAAAAATAATCACAAACAAACCCCACTACTTATATACCAACACTATTAAATAATTAATTAAGAGTAAAACCTAATAAATTACCTAAAACCCTAAACAAATAATTAAAAGCCTCGTATAACCTAGATTTTTATATACTTATACATACTAATTATTATTCTCAAAACTCTAGATTTAAGTTTCATTGATTAAATTAAATTCAAATTAGGACAACTGACTTAATTAAATAACTTTTAAATTAAAAATTGTTTTGCATTTAAAGTATTAATTGACGACGATCAACTAGCTCTCATTCCACGATTAGTCCTGATGATGAATTCTGATTCGCATTCGCGGATTCGAAACGTCGATGACGAAATGACACCAAATGTGAATTATCAAAACAACACATGCAAAACTCCTCACCACAAAAACTTAAAAACACAAATATTAATTAATCATATATATATATATATATATATATATAATGATAAAATGATTAATTTGCTTTTATTGTGTTAAACATTTTTATTATAATGATATATAATTTTGTATTTATTAATAATTTTGAAACACATTTTATTAATAAATACAAAATTATATATCATTATAATAAAAATGTATAACACAATAAAAGCAAATTAATCATTTTATCATAGGACAGCCTCCCTTCCCTTCGAAAAACAACTTATCTCAACTCAACTAAATCATTTTATCATGGGACAACCTGCCTTCTCTTCTAAAAACAGCGTTTACCAACTCAATTGTGGAAAGTGGGAAGATAGATTCAATTCGGGCCTCTTATTGTCATAAAGCCAAAATAGTTAGATTCCACCTTTAACAATTGGGCAATGAAAGAAGAGTGGGAAGGTAGAGATAAATGACCAAATTAAAAATTAAAATTAAGTACATCAAAAGTAAAATGAAAATAAAAATAAATGACCGTACAGTTTTTCAAATTGATATGATAGTACTATCATTCATATAAAGTTATTTTCAACTTTTTAAAATTGATTAAAAAATTAATATATATATTTTTTAATTTATTTATTTAAAAAGTTTTAATAAAAAAAATTATAATTAAAATAAAATGAACCAAATTAAAAATTAAAAATTGATTCTTAGCGCACCTTGGAATTCATGTGAATAATGGTAATATTGCTTACTATATCAATGTTAAGTTTTTTTAAGATAGTTTAAAATAATTTAATTGGTTAAATATATATATTAAAAAAATATATTTTAAATAGATAAATAGAAATTTAATTTTTAATTTATTATTAATGAATTGTAGATGATTTTAAATGAGTTTTAATTATATAATATTGATGAATTAATTTGTATTCATAAATAATAATTAATAATATATATTTTTATTATTAATTGAAAAAAAAATGACTTATGATAAATTTTACCATCTTTATACATTGAATACTTTTTTTTCAACGAAAAAAATACGCTTTATATTCAGAAGAGTATAAGATTGTACAAGGCACGATATGCAAAGAAATGACCATACAAGGTAAAACAAGGAAGGCTTAATTGCATGACATGCTATCAGTCCATACAAGTTCTTTGAGAAACAAGACAGCTGTGACCAATGTCTGTCCCATGTGGGATCAACATCCCTAAACAGAAAGCTCGGTCAAAGATTTATCATTGTAGTATGTCCTTCAATGCCATCTTCCCACCTAGTATAGCGAATGTGACCCGGAGGCAAGTGTAAGGCTTTTTTGGAAAGAAAGTCCGCCTCAAGGTTTTGTTCTCTGTAAATATGAGAGAAGGTGAGATTTTTTACAAGTTTAGTTGCAGCACGAGTTCTCTCCTTCCAGCATACAAGGTCAGCAACCTGGAAATCTGCTCGCCCGATCAACCAATCAATGGTGATTTTGGAGTCGCCAAGAAGTAGAAGCTCGTTGACATGAAGTCGACTAGCCAGGATGAGAGACGCCCACGCTCCTAATAGCTCGGCCTTCATATTGGAACCATTTCCACAATTGAGTGTCCACCGGAAACAAGTATGTGAATTTAGAACAAGTTTCCCTCCCGCCCCACAGAGAGAGCCTCTTTGCTGCGCCGCTCCGTCAAACCAGGCCACAATTCTATCCAGAGGAACTGTAAAAGTAGGTCTGTTGAGAGAAGTAAATGAAGTCTGTAATCTGTTGGAGGTCAGCTCAGCGATAATGTAATTCGCAACTCTATGCATTGATGGTGATTTTTCTTCGAAAATGGCCTCATTCCTTGTCTTCCATACCTGCCAGCATAGAGAAATAGGCAACAGTGCAGGGTTCGTGGTAACCTTTAACCAGTTCTGGAAGTAAGAGGGGACGTTTGGGCCATCCCAAATAGATCCGGGCGAAAGTGCAGGTGTGATGAGCTGCCACATCGCTCTGAAGAAAATACAGTTAATAAAAACATGGGAAACAGATTCATTTTGTGATTTGCAAAGGATGCAATGGCCGGGACCCACCCAGCCCCTGGATTGAAGATTAGGCCACATCAAAAGCTTGTTTTTAAACATGAGCCAAGCGAAAAGTTTTAATTTTAGTGTGCAGTCGCCTTTCCAAATTTTAAGACACCATCTATCCGCTGTGTTGTTCCAACACTTGTTTGCTAAAGCGCTGTACACGTTTTTTGCTGTAAGGAGGCCGGTTCGATCCCCTCCCGTCCATAAAAAGGTGTCAGAGCGGTCCTGTAAACAGATGCCGGCTTCAGTCAAAAGACGAGTGTATCCATCCCATTCAATAGCAAGATCCGAATCCAGATTTAAGTCCACGCTGTTGAGCCAGGAATTGCCCAAATGACCACCACAGGTCGATGATATCTGATAAAGAAAATAATTGCTTTTTTTTATGTAGATGCAACAGTAGTTTCGTGGAGAGGAAGGCGCGACCTCCCAATCCCAGCAAGGCGTCTCTGCCTATCTCAATTGATAATCCATTACCTGGATTCCAAGAGAGCCAATGGAGGATGATGGGCAGAGAAATTAGAAGATGTTTCCAGGTATGAGAGGCGATGGATGATCTCACCGATGCCGATCTAATCCATAAATGAACTGGTAAAAGAGGATAGTATTTTGCCTTTATTACCCTGTTCCAGATTCCTGGCTTCATTAAAATTCGCCAGAGAGTGTTGGCTGAGAGCGCCCTGAGGAAGAAGGGAAGGTTCTGGAGGCCCCAGCCGCCCATCGACTTTGGCTTGGAGAGATCCTCCCATTTGCAAAGATGATATCCAGAAGATTTCTTGCTGCCAGACCAAAGAAAGGAGAAGATGAGTTGACGGAGGGATCTAAGAACGGTGACTGGGATGTGTGCCAAAGCCATCCAGTAGACCGGGAGACTTTCTAAAATAGCTTTGATGAGAATAAGCCTTCCTCCCAATGAGAGCAGTTTGTTGCACCAAAAGCGGATTCTTCTTTCAAATTTATCAACAAGCCAGATCCAATCTCTGCTAGAGTACCTGGAGGATTTGATGAAAAAACCTAGATAAGAAAATCCCTCTTTTAGCTCAGCAGTAGCAAAACCAAACAACTATTTTACATCCGAGATAAGTGGCTCCTGTACATTGTGAGTTATGAAGACGGATTTTTGATGGTTTATCTCCAGTCCAGTGGCAGCGCAGAAGGTACATAGGAGCGAGTGTATAGTTGTCCATTCTGCAAGGCTGGCTGAGGTCAAAATTAGTACATCATCAGCGAAGAGTATGTGTAGGATATGAGTCAGTCCCGAAATTTTAACACCAGAAAGGTGGCCCTCCGCTTAGCTGGTTTTGAGCAGGATACTAAGCCCTTCAAGAATCAAAATAAAGAGGAGAGGTGAAAGAGGGCAACCTTGGCGTAGCCCTCTCTCACAACGAAATTTTTTTGTGGCTTCTCCATTAATCAAGACAGCTAGAGTTGCCAAGGAGATGCATCCTAAAATTCAATTGGTGAAAACAAAGACAAAGCCACACCGGAGAAGAACTAGGTGCAGGAAGTTCCAATTGACGCAGTCAAAAGCTTGTCTGAGATCCAGCTTGAGAAGGATGGCTTGTTGTTTCTTCGATTTTATACTGTGGATACATTCCTGGGTTACCCCAACAGCATCAAGAATCTGTCTGCCTTTAAGGAAGCCGAGCTGCTCCTCGGAGAGAGTCTTGGACAGAATAGGTCGAAGTCTATTAGTTATGATCTTGGAGATAATTTTATAACAAATATTGCAGAGAGATATGGGACGAAAGTCAATGAAACTTCTAGGAAGGTTAGATTTAGGTATCAAGACTAAGAGGGTGCTGTTTAGCTGAGGATTGATCACGCCTCTGGTTCTAGCATCCTCCACAACGTCCAGAAGTTCCTGACCCAATATATCAAAAAAATGGAGATAAAATTCGACTGACCACCCGTCAGGTCCCGAGCTTTTTTCTTTTTTGAAGCCTTTGAGAATGGCCAAAACTTCCTCCAGTGTGCAGGTGGATTCTAAGACTAGAGCCTCCTCATTTGTCACCAAAGTTGGAAATCGATTTGCTAGTGCAACCTGTGCAGTGAGATTTGGAGCAGATGTGACCTGGAAGAGTGTTTTATAATGTTTGACAGCTGTTGTTTTTATGTCCTCCTGTGTATGAAGAGTTGATCCATCCTCCACATCTATATCCCAAATATGCTTTTTTGCATGTCGGGCGCTGGCAAATCGATGAAAATAACGGGAATTTTTATCTCCACCAGCGAGCCAGAGAATTCTGCTCTTTAGTCTCCATCTTTCCTCATCTTCCCGGAGGAAAGATAATCTGGCTAACTCCAGCTCACGAATTCTGAAATGATAATCTTTGTTTGAAATGTCTTGAATCTGCAGGTGATGTAGTTCATCAAGCTCCTTTTCGATTCTGAAGATGTCAGCCTGTTCAGTTTTCCTCTTTTCTTTTAGCCAAATGGTCGAATGTTGCTTTAAGTTTGCAAGTTTGTTGATCAAGTTGCCTTGGGGGTCTCCCGGCAGAGATCTAGTGTTATCTTCCCAAGTCGATCTGACCAAGGTATTGAAGGAGTCTTCCTTCAGCCAAAGTGGGTTGAATATAAAAGTTTGTCTCGCCCCAAATCTTCCCTGCCCTATTTGTAAACAAATGGCGGCATGATCTGAAATATATGGGAGGTTTACCCACGCTCGGTATGTACGAGAGGAAGAAAGCACCTCTGCACTGATTAAAAATCTGTCAAGTCGCTTAGAAATACTGGCTGCTCCTTGTCTGCCATTTCTCCAGGTGGGTAGTAACTCAGCTGGTTCCAGATCAATCAGGCTGTTTTTGAAAAAAATGTGCTTGAAAAAACTCATAAGTGGATCACTGATAGCTTTAACACCCCGGATTTCCCGAGGGCTGGTGGTTAAATTGAGGTCTCCGACAATGATGAGGTTGCTTGCCGCTAGTAGTCCAAGGTCATCCAGCCGCTCCCAAAAGGCTTTGCGATCAGAACATGGGCCATGGACATTTAGGATATTGAGGGAAGATTGAAGTTCAAAGCATCTTCCAGATAGTAGAATACCTCCCAGGCTGAGCATCGGGCTAAAATCAAATAGTGTGGGGTCCCACGAGGCCAGGAGCCCTCCCGAGGTGCCCACCGAGCTTGCCGTGCAGATCGACCAGTTTGGTCGAAGACGATAAAAGAACTCCCTGGCTGCGGAAGCATTTACTAGAGTTTCTTGCAGAAAAATAATAGATGGCTGAGTCTTTTCCAATAGTCTTCGCATGGAGGCTAATTTCTGGGGTCCTCCAACCCCTCTTATGTTGAGGGAAAGAATAATCATGTGTTATCTCTAGCCAGGGCTTTAAATCCTCTAAGCGCCCCATGAGTTGTAACTGCAGCTGAGTTGTCCGGTGCCTTTAGTTCAGTTTGAGATTTCTTACGCGCACTGCGGGTTTTTAGCGGAGAAAGTTCGAGACCGATGCCTCTCGACCAATGTGGATCCGGTCCAGTGGGTGAATTCAGAGTAGAAGAAGAGGGGAGGTCTGGTGATGGATGAATAACAAAATTTCCTTGGTAGGTAGGGAGGGGTATCGATTCGAAAGGGAGGGAGTGTGAAGAAGGGGCTATCGGGAACAATGCTTCTAACTGAAGTTCTGATTGGTCCGGTTCAGTGTATCCTGGTAAAGTGTAGGGCTGTGGAGAATTAGCTATGGTAGTAGTCGAAGGTGTGGAAGAAACCCTGGTGGTAGGGTTCGTTGGAGTGGGAAGGGTTGCTGGAGAGGAACTGGGTAAGGGGAGGTTGTCTGATGGGATAGGTTCGGTTGATAGGGTAGGTAGATCCGGAGAAGCAACCAAGGTTTCAGTGCTGAAAAGATTGTTACCATGCTCTTTAATAAATAATCTGTCCCAGGAAGAAAGAGAGTTTTATAAAGAGGGGCAAAGATGTTGAATCTTACCAATTAAGGAGTCATCAGCTGTAGGAGTCTCCCGAGGGAAAGGAGTCTCCTCCTCCACGAACTGGTTTGGGGAGGAGATGTAACCAATAAAATTTTCCTCCTCAGCTGGATCTAATGTGAAGGCAGGTGGGGGGAACTTGTGGCAGTCCCTTCTCAAGTGTCCTGTTCTGCGACAAAGAGAGCAACGGAACGGGATGCCCATATAATCCAGTCGCTGAGAGATCAATTGATTACGCCAGTCGATTTCTAAGATATCTGGTAGGCCCGCCTGTATATCGAGTTCCACATAAATCTTTGCCATCCTTCTGTCTGATGCTTCGAGAGCGCTTTGATCGACGCTTAAAAATCGGCCTAGAGAGTCTCCAATAAGTTTTAAAGCTTGTTTGTTCCAAAGCTGGAGAGGGAGTCCAGGAAGAAGGACCTAGACATGTCTGAAGGAGAAAAACTCGGTAGTGGGATTGAAACCGAGTCTCCATCTTTTAAGCATGAGGCTTCCACCATCAATGGGCCAGAAGCTGTCCAGAATATGTGTCGAGTCCTCTGGGTTCCTGAAGATAAAGGCAAGCCATCCCTGCTGCAGCAAGTGAGTCTTAGGGATATATCCCAGGATTGGCTTCCAGTGCTTTGATATCCAATCATCCAAGCTCTGTTTACATTTTGTTTTGTAGGCCAGTCTGCCAACCAAGGCACACAGGGCCAGGTTGCAAGCATCTGATAGGCCGACGTCCATGCCGAGTATGAGTTTTGGATGCTTCTGCTTGGGTTTCCAGGCTTTGTGCAGTCGTTTATGTGAACCTTGATTATGGAAAGTAGGGCTAATCTGTGGGAGATTCACCTCAGTTCCGCCCCCCTGATGATGTATACCATCCAAAGGATGCTGTGGTAAGTCTGTAGGAAGAGTCTTGTCAGTCTGTGAGTTTTTTAAAAGGTCCGGTGGAGCTATAAGGGAAGTCAGCTTTGCTCTAGTGCGTACACCTCCTAGGGAACTCTGAAGAGTCTCGAAAGTAACGGGAGGCCCAGTTTTGTTGCAAGGTTGTGCAACAGATGCAGCGGTGGGACCAGGACTCAAACTTGTGGACTCGACCGATTGTTTCCCCCGGAAATGTCTGGAGCAGAGGTCGTCAATCGAGGCCAGAATGGTCGGGTGGTCCCATGGGTCTCCCATGTTCCCAGAAGGAAGGTCTTAGAAGATAACCCCCAGAAGTAACTTCTAGTATAAAACAAATGGCGAGCCAAATGACCAGGAACAAGTATTCAACTGGTGTAGTCAGCGAAAATGTAGAGAAGGCTCCATCTATCACTGTCAGGGTTAGTGGAGCCCGAGGAGAGACAAAAAACTAGAAAACAGAGCGAAAAACAGGTGAAACACAGGGAGATGGTCAGTCCCTGGTCCTAGAAAGTAGAAAAAGTCAAGTAAAAAGCTGATAGAGGTCAGATATACTTTCACTGCAGCACAGTGCCACCCCAGTTGTTATCCCGGAAATAACAAGCCGGAAGTCGCTGGGAAGCCGCTACAGTTGGATAATGTCCACACAAATAACGATATCAGAGCTGAAAAAGGCCGCAGAGAGAAAATGTCTAATGCTCCGACCGTAGAAGATATGCCTGTGGAGGCTTCATTGTCTAGGAAAGAGCCAGAAGAAAGCCTCGCACATTGAATACTTGATTTTAGAGATATCTCTCGTAGAAATAAACAACACACATGATGCAACAAAAAGCATAGGCTGTGATTACTTTCTATGCAATAAACAACGCGCCCTCTGAATATTCACAAGCTTATTTAGCTCCGGACACAATAGAGATAAATATGTATTGCTACCAAAATAGATCCTATGGATTGTGAAAGGTATTTTTGTAGTATATAATAGCATACTTTTACTCAGTATATTGTTAACATTGATATTACTATCTATTATCATTATCATCCATATGCATTACTATTGGGTATTTAGGAGCTAGTAATTGTTCTCCTTCTTATATGGTAGCCAGCAATGATTCTCCTCCTCCTCGTAAACATTTTTGTACATAAGCAAACATATGCAATGATTTGGATCAATTCATTGGATAATTAATACTCTAAGAAAATTATTAATATAATATTCAATGTCATGTTTACCACATACTTTGTGATCGACATGACTATGATGGGAATCAAGTCTCTAATGAGGTTACTTAGAAAATCATATAGTTAAAATTATATGCTTTTCAATAATCTATATCATATTAATTATTTTTATGCCATGTTATCATTATAAATGATGTAAATACATAATGAGGTTATTCAGAAAATCATATAGTTAAAATTATATGCTTTTTAATAATCTATATCTTTGATATTAACTATTTTTATGTTATGTTATCATTACAAATGATGCAATGGTGTAAATACATAATAAGGTTATTTAGAAAATTATATAGTTAACATTATATGCTTTTCAATAATCTATATCTTTGATATTAACTATTTTTATGTCATGTTATCATTACAAATGATGTAATGGTGTAAATACATAGTCCACAATTTAAGATCTTACCAATTCTAGGATATATGACCCACATATAAGTTATAACTAAAGTCGAAAATCTTGTACATAGTGTGATCTTACGGGTTTTTTGTTGTTGTTATTGGGATAAGCATTAGTAGTTTATGGGATTTAATTTTATGAGACCTGAGAGCTTTGAGCTCTTTGAATTTAGTGTTTGTGATGTTTTTTCTCCTAGACTTGGGAAGCTTGAGGGATCATCTAATGCAAAATGAGAGGTTGGGGGGGAGTTTAAATACCTAGACTTTGACAGTTGAGAGTGTTGATCCTAGTTATAGTCTTCGCTTCGTTATTTTGAGTGAAGTGTAGGGTTCCCTTTGGGAACATGAACACATTTCCAATTTATAGCATTTGCGAGAATAATTTGTTTGTAGATGAATCAACCAAGCCAACAAGGAGTTTCAAACTCACAAGAAAAATCTACGCAGTGCTCAAACTAAAATATAGGTTTTGGGTTCACATCAATCTCGATTTTCCTTTATATTTATTTTTTTAACAAGCTAGGGAAGGGACTACTTGTTTTGTAGCTTATCCTTGTTACTTATATTTTTCTAGAAAAAATATTAGAAATGTGTTTGATGGTAAGATTGATGAAAAATTGTGGGGTACTGGAAGGTGCAAGGGGGTGCGGTTATTATTAGCCTTAGAGGTAATCAGGAAATTAAATATGCATGGGTTTGGGCACGTCATCAAACAATAAGGTTAAAACCTATGCTCTATTGCAAGGCTTAAATCTTATCTCAAGCGTCGAAATTCGTAGTCTAAGTGTGATAGGTTACTCCAAAAATATCATAATGCATTTGGTTTTAAACACCTCTTCAATAGATTTACTTTTGGACTCAATACTAGAAAGGATCACTCAAGTTGGAATTTTTTTTCTAGAAGTCAAGTATCATCATGTTTTGAGAGAATGAAATTTCCAAGCAAACATATGTGCCAACCAATTTGTCTCTAAAAATGGGGGATATTTTTATCAATGGAAATCTTAGATGTCAATCCATCCCCTAGTTACCAATACATGACATGGAACATAGAGCTCATTTTCTATACTGTAATGTTCCCAACCAAATTTGATGTAAAAAATAGATCTCTATGGTTGAGGAATTTCGTCAAACACTTGGCATATATGCTCCCAAATCCCTTCAAATCACTTCAACACTTGTTGTCCCAATTAACTCAAGTTTAAGGGATGAAGTTTATGTCAAACACATCACTTGGAACACCTAAGAACCTTTCTAATGAGTGGTTGTTATGAATTTGTGTTGGTTGTTATGTTTATTTGCAGCGGCTGGTTGAGGTGTTTTGTTAAACACTTTGTGTGCAATGGATGTAGCATTCATTTAAATGTATTTTTTGATGTATGTGGCCCATATTTATTCATGTAATACATAAGTAAAACACATGCAATGATAACCAAATAAACCAAAAGCTAATAGCTATTAAAAACCGTAAGATAGTACCTCAAATCCTTGCTTTATTTAACATGCACTTGGTTGTCCAACACACAGTTATTTCCATATCTGATCCAATGAATATAACAACTAAAAAATAGGGTTGTAATGCCCTCAAAATGCAAGGAAATATCAATATTAATCCTCCTCAAGGATCCCTTAATGATGGCTGCTAAAAATCATTGACATAATACTCCAAAATCAATTCTACCATACCAAGAAATGTGCCCTCGTGATGAAATTCACCCTACTGAAATATGCACAGTAAAAACTGATGTAAAACCTTTAGGAAATGTATTCAACTTGTAGATATGATGGTGGTTAAATCATATGTGAGGATCCCCTAGCTATAGATGACAAATATTCTCATGAATCATGGGATCTCAAACCCCCAATGTGCCCTCCTTCATCAAATTCGCCCAACCATCAAAATATATAAATATGGAGGTTGTAAACCCCCCACAAGTCCAAAAGGTTTTCCTTGATGATGGCCAAGAGTCCCCAATCTAGATATGATCCAAACACAATCTCCTAAGACCAAATTGAATCTCCCTTGGCTGAGTGGTGCTCCCTCTCTACAAAAAACCCTCTATGATGCGTCCTTCTTCACGAACTGATGGTTGAAGTAGTTCTGAACTGATGTAGAATGGCGAGGGAGAAATATTTCACCTCCTTGGCCAAGCTTGGATCAAGAACATGAGAATATTTCACTCTCTTGTTGATCTCTAGGGTTTATTCAGTCAAAACCCTCAAGTACCATGGGCTCTCTAGCTAAGAAGCTAGACATCAAAATATCAATCAACATCTTGAGAGAATAGAGGCCCCTATCTCTTTTTTACCCCCCCTATTCACCTTTTCCCTCCAAGTGACTTATACTTTATTTTTATTATTCTTTAATTAAATCACTTTATTAATTAATTGGCCTTTTTACCTCTAAAATGTGATTTATTCGTCCCTATGGATTCCTCGGCCATTGAAAGTCACTTCTCATCATCTAATCATGTAGTGATATTCCTCCCGATTACGATGAGCTATTACACTAAGAGGTGTCTCCAAGTATTATGCCCAAAATGACCTTCTTAGTGAAATTAATTAAAATATGACCCATAATAACTCAAAATTACGGAAATCGTCAGAATGCAACAAAACCAAATCCAAGTTGTGGAATGGATCCTGATGATGAAATATGATGAACGATGCAGTTAGGGCCCAATAAAACCCCGCAATAATTCCTGATTATCCAGGTTGATATTGGTGGCCACCCACCTGTTCCAAATTCCAATTGGCTCATCTTGACAGTTTTTAGTTTAGCATGTTTCTCTGTAATGGGAAAATTATTTTAAATTATGAGTTATGCACTTATGAGGTTGTATTGAAGTCCTACAATATATCCAGGTGGATATTGGTGGCTGCCCATCTAGTCCAACTGGCCTATTTTGGCAGTTTTCATCTTAGTACATCTTTTTGTACTTCTGGGGCCATTTTGAGGCCCTAAACAACTTTTTTGGGCTTTCCACAGTCAAATTGCAAACAAAGTCAATAGTTTGACATCATAATGACTAGTTCTCAAAAATACCTTTCCAACGGGCTAGCACATGCCTAAAACAAAGATCATATGCAAAAGTTATGACCCCAAGAAGTTGATGTACTAACTTACCCCAACGGGGCCCACATGAATTTTGGCGCTTCATCTCCTAGGGTTAGTTTTTTGGATGTCTGGGGTTTTGGAATTCATGTTTATTGTAAAAATGTCTTCAAAGCCTCATTGTACTCATCTTCTTGTGAATGAGAATAGTCGTCACATATCTTCTCAGAGATAAAGATGCCACCATTCTATCGAGTCTTGATTCTGTATTTTTACAGTCTCTGTACATTTCTTTAATTAATAGAAATAATGTATTGTTGTATTTATCTGTTTCTAGCAATATTTATGTGTATTTCATTGTAATATCTCTTCTTTCATTTCACTATGAAAATAATCTGGATCACCTGAACTCACTGTCAACCCCATTTGGCTATCTGGTAGGAATAACACTCTGTAACATAATAATGTCCAAAAATGGGGACATTATAGTCCTCTCTGCTAGAATATTTCTTGACCTCAAGTAATAACTGAATTAATTTGTATGTGATTCCAGGATCCCATATCCACCTGTGTGACTTGTAGTAAACTCCCCTCAAGACATGGCTCCTCCAAGTGATCACCATACATGATACCCAAATGCTCATGGTGAGTAGAATGATCGTGTGCACCCAATCCTCGGTCAACTCCCCATGCAACCACTTTACTCAAATATCGACTCCATCAAACTATGGACTACCAAACACTCCAATCCCTCGATCCCATATCAATATGTGAATTGTAGTGCCCTGTGAAGTATAGTCCTGTAAGATACCAACACCATGAATCTCTTGAAGACACCCACCCAACGAAACAATTAGATACAATATCCATTCATCAAGGAGTCTCTCGCATACACCCATCTCCCAACTAACGTCTCTGGCTAAATCAAGATCCCCTGCTAACCAAGAAGATGATCTGTTGATATATTTTCTCCTCAACCAAGGAGATCCATCCTGCCACAGAACATGCTCATATCGACTTTCTCTCAAATTCCTCCAACAATCGAAGTAATCAATCATGCAAGTCTTTGAGATCCTCATGCGCTCTAGAAGAGCACCAAATCCCGCATCACATAGCTTTGAAGGTCTCATACCAAGTATCTCGGTGCCCACAAAATTGTAATCCTCTAACCGAAGTATGTTGATAGTCATGTCATCATGTCCATAATCACTAAACTATGCTTCCCTGTCAATCCATACTGCTTCATGCAGAGTCCCATGATCCTGCAATAACCCTATGATGTCAACCCTACTTTATATCTCTAGTGCCCCAGGTTCGAGAGAAGCTAGCATACTCTCCCAAATTAGCACTGAAACAAGGGTAGCTACAAATTCATGACATGACTCATGATTCTAACATACCAAACATGCCTCCATGTGTCTCATGGCATCATCATCAAGATCCCCCAAGGAGAAAATCTCTTTGTCCTGCTGACAAGTATTGAAATGGCCAAGCTATCCAACCATAGATACATCATGTACGGTCCTCAATATCCCTACAATTTCCTACTGCGACCATACCTCCTGGCAATTGACCTCATAGACCTCATTATAAGCATCTGGCCATCTTTGCTCCCTGTCCTCATCCTGCTGAGACTCTAAAATTGTATCCATATCTGGAACATACTCTATCCCATGGCTAAGGATGCTCTCCATCAGGCCCCAAGCCCCATACTAGTGTCTCAGGTGAACCACTCCTATCCCATTGTATATAATCAAATCACTCTCGTCAGGTGGTCTATGCCTACCAACTCTCCATGTCCACTGCCAATGTCTATGTCCCCCTATGTTGTTGTCTATGATGAAAGTATTGGGGAAGGATAACATAAATAAATGCAACTATATGTTGGACTGGAAGCTATCATAGACTTTGGTCAATCCCAAGGACTTGACCAAAATCTCATCCACTGGCACCCATGGTGAATAATCACATGTACTCATCACTAAACTCCAACCATCTGGTACAACAATCTGTAACTCCACAAACTATTGGTCAATCACTCTCCCTCCATCATCACTCAAATAAATGTTGCTATTGGGAAGGTGATCTCCCAAAACTATGTACTGTTGCAAGGAATAAGAATCTCCATTCTCCACTAAGTGTGTTTCCTCTCTGCAATCCAATGCATCACTCTAAATCCCATTGTACACCTCTACATTCTCGTGTGAACTATCTCTCATCATCATATGCCCCTTTATACTCATGCAAACCTCTACATCCTTCTACATCATCATGTATCCTGAAACACCAATGGAAGTGTCCTCATACCTTCCCCTGGCTCTGGAATCCCTAGGTGTATGTGTAATACCAACTGTCTCAGAACCCCTCATGAATGGTGGTTCCTGTGACACATAGATATCCTCCAACGTATCCTGGTCACATATCTCCATATCCATCAGTGATCCTGGGTATCCCTCACACACCTCCATTAACTGGTGCTCCTCTACCAACCCACCAACATCCTCTGGAAAAGTAACTGAAGTAAACATTTGGCTCTCTGTTGAGATAGATGTAGTGGATCCCTGACTAGTCTCATTAAGGAGCTCCTCTAATATGGACCCTGATTCCTGAAGGGTTGTCTATGTCCCTTCCAGTAATCCCCATGTGCTCTCCAACTCATGAATGAGTCAGTCCACCTCAATCTTCTTCTCCCTCAATGCCCTATGATACTTCTCGCCAACCTCCAATAGGTAATCTCTATCCATAAAAAACTACTAGTAGTCGGTCCTCATTACATTCACTCTCTCCCTAAGTGTATGGAATCCATCAATGGCAAGCCCTCCATCTGAACTATGATGTGCCATCACTTCTCTCCAACAATAACTTGTCACCAATGCGTGTGTATCATCAATGCATCTAGTGGCTGCCATGATCATGTCCTCACCAACTCTCAACTATCTTGTCAAGTGTCGTGACTCCTGATCACAATCCTGCTGAGGTGATATATCATGCCTCTCACTGCTAGTGTCAATAATGGAATTCCTAACAACACACTCCTCAAAATATAAGGCATTGAACTACCCACTATCCATTGTGCTAGTGAGTCATATTGTATGTCGTTGCACATCATCACCAACTGCTACCCCCATCTGAATCACATTGTATCCTATATGGGAAGTTGTTCCCTATTGTGCACTCACTTTGCTAATGTCATCTACATCGGGACCACATACACATGTGTCCAAACATGATGTTACGAGGAAAATCTCTATATGGCTAGGGGTAAACCACAATAGACGAAAATGACTGCATAAATCCACTCTAATCTCAGGTATGCTATATAAACAAATATGCTAGCAAGACAAGATAAAAGGCCTACCTCATCCAGACGTTCGATGAAGTCCATTTTTGAGCACTTGACTCAGAGAAATACACCTGCAACTTGTCCTCAACAACCAAGAAACACAAGCATATGGTGATAATATATAATGTTAGCACATTCAATAGAATAATCCATCCATATTCATAACAAATACACCCATGGAATAAAAATTCAAATATTTTCAAGATATTAATTGGACGAGAAAATAGTATTTCTTTTAAAATGTAATCAACAAAAGTGAATGAATTACAAAATTTCATGTTCGACACGGTTTGGAACCGAGAAACTAAGTCCCTTCCAGTTGGGCCTCCACCAAAGGAAAGCTCATATAAGAGGGACAATGAGTCTCTTGATCATGTAGGGAAGAGCTTGGGGGTTGAACAATGTGTTCAGACTTAAAAGGAAAAAGGGATCCAGACTCAATATGAAGTGAATAATTTCTCCATAGTAACTTTGCTCTCAAAGTTGAATTCTTCTCTCTCTTTTCCATAGCTCGGATTTGGCCCATTTGTAGCCTTCAAGTGGAACTGAAGGGTCGAGTCAAAATTTTTCCAGTATATGGAAGGTCAAGGATCATGGATCGCGTGATGTGACATGGAAATCCAACACCATTTTTTTTATTTTGGGCACAAAACCCGATGTACGCAGACTGTAGTGGTGAAACCTGCATATACGCATATTGTACAATAGGTAGGGCGCGTATATGTGAAAAAATAATGTTTTTAGCTTTGGTATTTGCAAAAAGGGACTTCAAGTCTGCATAGGGAAATGGAAAAACGCCTTATGTGCAATTTTGCATAGGGTGAGAAAAATATTTCTATAACACATGAGATATGGTCATCCCAACCAATAAGGAGTGTATCCTCATCACTGTAAACCGGTCCTAGAAGTAAGTATCCCAACAAGTTGTCGATCTCCACCACTTGATCTAATAATAGACTCCCCAAAAGAGGTGACTGGCTCTCCTCATACTGATAGGTATGCCTATAGTCAACTGGATCCAAGCCATGCCTATCCTCTTGGGTCTGTAGATCGATATGTCCCTTGTTTCCAAATGTTACAAAAGGCTCCTCAACCACGTCTGAAATTCTACTAATATCATCATGTGCCATGCCTATCATAAATTTCTGAGAAGGTAAGGATTGCGTCATGCTCAATTCCATGGGAGGAAAATTATTCCCCACATATGACCTCATACCAAGTGCTAACACATCTAAATCTTCACATGTGTCACAACTATGATGAAGTGTTGAGTCCTACACATTATCTGATAGGATTGCTAAAGCACATGCGCTATCATTGTTGGAGTTACTTCACACACACCTAGGATTTCTTTTTCCTAAGGTTTTTATTTTTTCATTAGTCAT
>SNQJ01S0020377.1:91004-105987 GCA_010110895.2 Picea sitchensis | reverse complement strand
CCACTATGGCGACTTGGTTCACCTCAAGTTTAACTCATTGAGTTATACAGAGTATATCATGTGTAAATTATTCATTATTCATAACGGTTAATGAGAATTCTTTCCATTCTTTCTCTCCTTCTTCTTTTTCCAATTCTATCTGCAAATGTGTGTATCATTGTTCAGCTAGATCTATTCTGTGTAGGTCAACACATTTACAATCATTTTGTCCCTCAGATGCACAAGAGTCACTGGCCTCATTAGACTGCTCTAAATAGTCATCTATGGTTGTATCCTCATGCATCTCCTCATCCTCACTGTCATAGTGCACCTCAACAATGTGCACCTTCCCTTTGCCCTTGCATATGTGATCTGGATCCCAAGCCTCTTTGAAACTATAGCAAAGTTCCCTGCTCCTGATGGGAGTAGGCTCAACCTGTGCTTCCTTCCATCTACTAGCTGGTAGTGATGTATCTACCTCCTTGCCTTCTTTGGCTTTGTTTTCTTTTTCTATGTTGAACCAATAATTGTTTTCTTCCATCCTTTTGACCCATTGTGTAACCTCATCTTTTCTCCACCTAGGATTTTTGATGGATACAAATTGTTGGATTGTCACTTGAGCCTTGAATGTCTCACTAAGAGCTTGATATTCCTCATTACAATATAAGATATTTTCTGCAAAATCCACAAAATCCATCTCTCCTCTAGATCATCTATGTATATCACAGTCTGGTGAAGGAGATTCGCTCTGATACCACTATAATGTTCCCAACCAAATATGATGTAAAAATCAGATCTCTATGGTTGAGGATTTTCATCAAACACTTGGCATATAAGCTCCTAACTCCCTTGAAATCACTTCAACACTTGTTGTCCCAATTAACTCAAGTTTAAGGGATGAATTTTATGTCAAACACATCACATGAAACACCTAAAACCCTTCCTAATGAGTGGTTGTTATGAATTTGTGTTGGCTACTATGTTTATTTGCGGCGGTTGGTTGAGGTGTTTTGTCAAACACTTTGTGTGCAATAGTTGTATCATTCATTTAAGTGTATTTTCTAATGTATGTGGCCCATATTTATTCATGTAATATATAAGTAAAACACATGCAATTATAACCAAATAAACCAGAAGCTAATAGATATTAAAAACCGTAAGATAATGCCTCAAATCCTTGCTTTATTTAACATGCACGTGGTTGTCCAACACACAATAATTTCTAGATCTGATCCAATGAATATTAAAGATATAAAATAGGTTTGTAATGCCCTCAAAATGAAAGGAAATATCAAGATTAATCCTCTTCAAGGATCCCTTAATGATGGCTTCTCAAAATGGTTGATATAATGCTCCAAAATCAATTCTACCATACCAAGAAATGTACCCTCATGCTGAAATTCGCCCTGCTGAAATATTCACAATAAAAGATGATGTAAAACCTTCTGGAAATGGATGAAAATTGTATATATGATGATGGTTAACTCATATGTGAAGATACCCTAGATGTAGATGACAAATCTTCTCATAAATAATGGGATCTCAAACCCCCAATCCACCCTCCTTCATGAAATTCGCCCAACCATCAAAATATATAAATATGGAGGTTGTAAACCCCCCACAAGTGCCAAAATGTTTGCCATGATAATGGCCAAGTGTCTCCAATCGAGATCTGGTCCAAACCCAACCTCTTAATACCAAATTTAATCTCCCTTGGTTGAGTGGTGCGTCCTCTCTGCAGACAACCCTCTATGATGTGTCCTTCTTCACGAATTGATGGTTGAAGTAGTTTTGAACTGATGTAGAATGGTAAGGGAGGAATATTTCACCTCCTTGGCCAAGCTTGGATCAAGAACAAGAGAATATTTCACTCCCTTGTTGATCTCTAGGGTTTATTCAGTCAAAACCCTCAAAACCCCCAAGTCCCATGGGCTCTCTATCTAAGAATCCAAACATCAAAATATCAATCAACATCCTAAGAGAATAGAGGCCCCTATCTCTCTTTTGTCCCCCCTATTCACCTTTTCCCTCTAAGTGACTTTTACTTTATTTTTATTATTCTTTAATTAAATCGCTTTATTAAATAATTGACCTTTTTGCCTCTAAAAAGTGATTTATTCCTCCCCGTGGCTTCTCTAGCACTGAAAGTCACTTCTCATCATTTAATCATGTAGTGTTCTTCCTCCCGATTCCGATGAGCTATTACACTAAGAGGTTTCTCCAAGTATTATGGCCAAAATGACCTTCTTAGTGAAATTAATTAAAATATGACCCATAATAACTCAAAATTACGGAAATCGTCAGAATGCAACAGAACTAAAGCCAAGTTGTGCAGAATGGATCCTAATGATGAAATATGATGAATGATGCAAGTTGGGCCCAATAAAACCCCTCAATAACTCCTGAACTCGCTTTCACCCCCATCTGGCTACTCTGGTAGGCATAACACTCTGTAACATAATAATGTCCAAAAATGGGGACATTACATATACCCCATGGAAAAGTACAAAGCAAGACCATCAACTAGTGGATTAAATATGGTGAAGGGACTTCCTCCCTTTTCCTACATGAACTTGCATTTGTTATTGCACAAATGTGAACCTCTGGGAATGATTTCTTGGGAGCATCATGGAATAATGGCATGGATCAAGAGATATTTGGGGTGGAAATGCAGGTGCATTGGCCTCTCCATTGGACAGGAGGACTCGAGCTTCCTTTTTAGGCCGAATCATATAGTCTCCTTCCTTATTTGGAGCACTAGTAAGTTGGTTTATTCACATATTAGTTACTCTTCACAACTCAGTTTTTCTAGGGCCACAATTTAGAGAACAAGGGTCCTCTTTTGGGTCATTGCCTATATTGGATTTTACTATGGTTTTATTCCTTTTACTAGAGTTGTTCAAATTCTACCCATTCTTTTGGGTTGTCTAATATTCGTGTTTGGTGCAGGCTTTGGTTGGGTTAATCCCACCTAGTTTATCAATATTGTTTCTTCTTCTTCTCGATAAAAGTGCACCCTCTTTGGTTCTTCATGGGGTAAGGTTTAGTTCTCCTTTGTTTACCAACATCACCGCTTATGGATTTCACGCTCTTAGTTTTATTCCAGCCTGTACATGTGTTGCACATTTATATTACAGAAGGGTGGCTCATCACCATAGGAACTTCAATTTTCAGTTTGGAATTACACAATTTTATCTACACAATGGATTATAGAGAATTGCAAGAGATTCAAAGGGCACTCAGGAGTCATGAGGAAGTAATTTAGGGAAATAAGTGTGTTATTTTGGTAGCTACATGAATAATTCAAGAACATGATAATCTGATAACCTCCCAAATTGCTTCCATGATGGGTACCTTTGGTCCAATTCAGGCGCCAAATCTATATTTTGGAAGAAGATAGTTCAGTGCTTCACACCATGGTTATAAATCAATCCAAACGGGATCAGTTAAGGGTATCCAATCAGGTGCAGTCCTTCAACTCACATTGTGGGCCTCTAAAGGAAGATGAAACTATGCATCAACTCTTGGAAAAATAAGAAGTTGTTAAAGTAGATTCATAGTCAAACACTACAACTGAGGCTGAGGTAGCCAACTGATATGTTATCAACAACTTTTGTATGTTCTATAAAGTAGCTTGTTATTTAGGTCAATAATGTAGAATCTATACTTGTAGGATCTTTTGGAAATAGCTATATTTGGAATTCTATGGTTGTATTTATAGGATAACATATAGTTCTTTTAAATTTTGTTTAAGACCACTAAAAATGAATTTTTGTACTATTGTTTTTGGCTTCGCTACAATGTTTTTCTTAATACAAATATCCTCCATTTACGGTTTAAAGAAAAAGATTGATGAATAATTGAAGAGATTTCCTATATACAATGCATGTAGATAACCAATAGTGTTTGCAACATAATCGAATATTATAGAGTGATGCTCATAATTAACAAGTTATTAGATTAGATATGTAAATCAAATGTTAATGAGGGGAACCCACAAGTCTCCTTCTATAAAGATCTAGGCTAGTATACATATCTAGTGCGAGTGAAGGAATTTGATTTGACCATGCCACTCTGGTAGAGACATTGCAAGTCTCTGTTTATCATTCTCAAACTCTCCATGGTAGAGTGTATCGAGAGTGGAGGTATTAATTCAAGGCATCTACCCCTCCGGTCAAATAATTAGCTCCATGTAGGACCACATGAAAATGATCTGTGAATATAATTTCAATGGACAACCCAAAATACCTTGAAACATGTGAAAGGAACACCCAAAATTGTAACATTAAAGGTAAACATGTTGTAAAAAGAATGATCAAATAACATTTTATAGTGTGTAGCAATCTTCCACTTCCATTGGTAAGTTTATGGAGTCTAGTGATAAAAGATGTAGTTTTGACAACAAAACTACATTAATTCAAAAAATCTAATATTGTATATGGATTTCTAGATCCCAATTTATTTTGGAATAACCCCATAGCAATTTCAACGATGGGAATTTTTCATTCCAACCACAAGTTAAAATTCTTGATATATATTTATAAAATCAAAACTTTAAAATATAATTGATACACAAATAGCCTATCCCAATCAATGTGTTTTCAATGTCAATGAATTTATTTGTTTTAGTAGCCCACCCCAATCAATGTGTTTTCAATGTCAATGGATTTCTTTGTTTTAATAGCCCATCCAATTCAATATGTTTTCAATGTCAATGGATTTCTTTGTTTTAATTTCCCATCCCAATCAATGTGTTTTCAATGTTAAAGGATTTCTTTGTTTTAGTAGCCCATCCCAATCAATGTGTTTTCAATGTCAATGTGTTTCTTTGTTTTAGCCAATAGGCTGGTTCTTGAGACAAATATGAGGGTCAGACATCCATGGTATAGTAACCACTAATTAATGAAATATATGGTGATACTTTGTGAGAATCCTGTTACAAAACCTGAGATCATGAATAACATTTTGGTCTTAACATAGATAAAGTATAGATCAAGCAAGAGATTGATATAGACTAGTCGAAATGATTGTGTGGCATTCTCATGGTGAGGGTGTAGTGATTGTGCAATTGCCAAGTTGGTTTAGCCTTGTTCTCAAGAGAGCATTGGGTATGACCTTGACACCTAATACTACCAAATCTCGACAAAGTATACACTAGGTAGAGTTTACATCCACCTTGAGGAACTTGAGTTTGTGCTAATGGATGAGGTTCCATCAGCATATCCAATGATGCAACCACAAGTGCCTCGAGAGGGCTGCAAACTTTGCATGATGTATAGTCTTTTCCCCAAACCCCACTTCAGAATATCGACCTACAACACAAAGTCTTGGCATACTCGATCCTATACATTCCAAAAAATGGAAAATATAAGATGGCATGATGCCTCCTTCTCTGGCATTAGAGACATTTGCATTGGAAAATTTTAAGGAATGTTGAAGATCAAATAATTGGCCATTGCTCCAAGAACTTATACATGTGTCCCTAGTCACATCAATATTCAACCCGATACACATAAGTTGTTAATGGTGAGGGTGAGGGTGAAGGTTGAATGAAACTTGGTTTACTTTACACTTTATGATGTATAACATTATACATTACCCTTCATTTATGAGTATTTGATGTTGTATGTATTTTTTGTGTGTGTTCATGTCAAATAGGGATTTAATATAGATAATATATTTTAATAATAATATTATTAAGTTGTTAATTCTAATGAGTTAATGAAATATTTTAAAAGTAATTTAGATTTATTGAATTTAATGAGAATTGGGATGGATCAAATCTACAATGTAGATTTTTTCTTAAATGAGAATTAAACTCAAAAGTAGGAAGGTGGATACACATATTTAGAAGGAAAACTTCATGGGGAAATCCAATGAATGCTTCCTTAAATTTGTGGATAAACTCATTGATGTAGATTAGTGTGCCTTATCTAGAAGGATTAAAAGTAAACACCCACTCGCACAAAATTAACCAAACACCCAACAACATTTAACAATTAAATAAAAAGTGAACCATTATTCATATCACAATATTTATTTATCACTACAAAGATCATACAATTTTCTACACTAAATTGGAAGAAACAATTCTTACATATATTGGTATTCTCCACTCAAGTTCATGAGATAGCCCATGAAAATCCACAAGGCAATTTTGATGGAAACTTTCAAGGTATTTTCAAACATTGTGAGAAGCTAATGTCCCGTAATAATGTGTCTATTAAATTGCATGGTAAATTACCCACAAAATTCCAAGAACTTTTCAACCAAATCTTCGAATTTATCAAATAGTTGGGATTCATTGTTGGTTGATTAAGTGGTGTGATAAAAATCATTGTGGATACTAGAATATTTATTTTCTTTATTTTATCCACATCATCCATAGCAATCATAACCCCACAAATCACAATATAGATTTTGTTGCAAAGATAGTAAATCATATTTCAAGTTCAACATAAATAGGTAGGTAGCTCATTGCATAAGCTCTTAGCTTAGATGGAAGAGAAATAATTTTGTAGATTATTTTATCCTTTGACATAGGCACATTGATGTGTTTAATATAGTGGTGCATTGGTGTTTTATAATATATATAATTTAGATAAATAACAAGTTAAAAAGTATATGTATTTCATTTTAGTCTTGGTGCATTGGTGTTCTATTTTGGTTTACATAGTGGTACTCTACTTTGGTCTATGTATTGGTGTTATATGGCTCATTTGTACGAGAGCGACAATATGTGACAATACACCAGAAAAAGAACATTGCTACTCCATTTTGGTGTTGACACACTAGCATTGCTCTTAGATTCACGTACTATTTCCCCATAACCCATGCACTTTGGAGGGAAATAATCCAAAAAAACATTGCTCTTAGATTCACATACTATTTCCCCATGACCCATGCACTTTGGAGGGAAATAATCCAAAAAAAACATTGATGCTCCACATTACTCTTGATGTATTGGTGTTCCACTTTGTTATTGGAGCACCAGATTGCGGTGATCTATGTTGATCTCGACACACCTTCTCTTGGTGCTTCACTTTGGTTTTAGACCACATGTGATTTCAATCTTCATTTTGAGCTTGGCACCCAAATTTCAATGCTCCACTTTGGTCTCAATACACCAAATTTAGATGCTTCACTTTGATCTTGGATCATTGGTGATATTGGTGTGCTCAATTTTGTTTGGGAGCACCAACATTCCACTTTAGACATCATATCTTCATGTCTTTATAAGTTCACACAATTTCTCCAAAATTCATGGTGATCCACTTTGGTTTTGGAGAGCAAATGTTTCACTTTTGTCAGAACACTAATGCACCATACATAAACACATTGTTTAAAACTTATTAAAAGAACACTAATGAATCATACATAAATACATTGTTTAAAACTTATTAAAAGAGATAGAATTCATCCCCTCCTCACCCACGGTATGTGAGNCTCACACCTCCAATCACACACTCATATGAATTATAAATGAAAATACACATCTTCATCTCATCTTTACATGTTTACACTAACAAAAAAGGCATATATTCACCCCACCTCAACAACAAATTCCAATATTCACCCCACCTCAACCTTATAATGTAGATCTTAATGAAATAAATTAATCCATGTAAAATTGAACATCATACCAAAACTCAAGAACTGTAAATAAATATATCTCCACATATATGATAGAGAAATAGAAATATATCCATTGGTGACAATTTAATAATACACTAGTATTTAAAAATTAAAATTATATTTTAATGGATTACACTAAAAGAGTGTTCGATGGAGATTTATAGACATAATCATACATATAATTGATGGATAAGTAAAGAAACAAATATAATGTATGTACCAAACACCTTCACCCCTCTTCTAATCAATATCTACATTGAATGGAGCACTAAGAACTCTACCAAAAGGCCTCAATCCTAACCCTAATCAATACCTACATTGAATGGAGAACTAAGAACTCTACCAAACAGCCTCAACCCTAAACCTAATCAATACCTACATTGAATGGAGAACTAAGAACTATGCCAAACGACCTCAACCCTAACCCTAATGAATTCCATCTTTGCCCATAGTTTCCAGATAACAGAGTCTTTACAACATTGAATTTTGTATAGGAAATTTAGAGGGCGATGTTGATAAACATGGGAATCACATATGGATCAGGGGTAGCCACGGGTCTCCCTTGATGAAGTTTTGGATGGAATACATACCCATTGCAAGTGGAGGAATCTCATTATACCATGGCACTCTGACAGAGACATTGCCGACACCCACCCCGTAGTTTTCAAACTCTCCATAGTACAACATGTCCAGCGTGAAGGTTCCATCCCAAGGAATCCACCCCTCTGGCTGAATAACTGGCCCCATGTAGGACCTCATGAAAATGGTTCGTGAATACAGTTTCCACGGCCTACCCAAGTAGGCTCTGTGCATTTTTGGATTGCCGTAGAAATATGCCATGTATTCCTCCATACCACCGATGCTGCAGTTCTCAAATACAAAGCCAATAGTATGACCCAGTGTAACATCTCGCTCTTGCGAGCACATGTTATTGACTTATTCTTTGAGGACACTTGCGTGCAAGTGATCCAGTTTTAGTATATGGTTGCTTGTTCGCTTATGGATTCTTATGATGATGTTGATGGATTATGATGTTATGTTATTTGATATCTATATTGACAGATGCTATTGACGATTTTCCCTTGAGTGTGCAGGACACTTGACAGATTGAGGATGTCGATGGCATCAATGGACCTTCCTGGACTCTGGATCGAGTCAAGGAGTGGATTGTGTTGGTTTGAGTATTTTATTTATGCATATGTGACATATGATCAGGTATATTGTGATGTTGTTTATGGATCATTGACAATGTTTCATTGATGGATGAAGGATGATGATTGCTTACTAATCAGACTCACATAAGGATTAAAGGGGCCAAGCACAACAACCAGATATTGAGGGAGAGGTGTGGCAACATCCTTGTCACAACCTACTAGCACTCCCACCGTGGCTCGAATTGTAGGTTAAGGATTACCTAGTTCGAGAGATCCACGATGTCGTGAGGGAAGACTAAGACAATCACTCATGAATATTCTAAAGGGCGCGCAATAAGGCAGGGGAATTATTCCTTAGAGGCCCTTAATCTCTCATAAGGTCGCCTGAATGGAGTATTGACTCCAAGGGTTGGACAACTACCAAAACCAGTCAAAGGTGAGTGACACCCTTGGAGCACATAGTGCGTCTTGAAAGTCACATTGCGTAATTAAAATTTGAATCAAAGGTGAGTGGCACCCTTGGAGCACGGAGTGCGTCTTTAAGGGCATGTTGCGGTATTTAAAAAAAAATGGGTCAATGAATCTAGGTGGCCTAGAAAAATTTGAGGGAATGTTAAACCTTATAAAATCTTGAGCACCTGTCGAATTAATTAATTAACTAAATAATGAATTTATTAAGCATAATCCCTAAGGGTCTAAGCTCGTGCAAATAAAAATGTAACTAAGCCTAAGTCTAAGTTTAGTGAGAAGACTAAAACCTAATTTATAAATTAAATAACGAGGGGTGAAGTAAATCGATTTAAGAAATCAATAAAAAAATAAAACCAATTTAAAGAGTGATTTGATACACTTTGTGCAAGTAAATACCAAATTAGAAATTGAAATAAGAAAGGAATAAAGGATACGAGAATGTGTAAGCATAGAAAGGTATATAGAGTCTAGTCTAACTAGACAACATTCCTATTTTAACTCAGCTCCATTTTAGAATGGCATTAGTCATAAATGGAAAATAAAGGGAATAAAGGGGAAACTATGATTGATTTTAGGAGCTCTTTTAGGATGGGTGAGGGAAATTGACTTTTAATTAAATTAAATGGTGGATTTTCTTATGCAATTAAGGGAACGGGTGACGAGTGTATGGGGGGAATAATTCCTAATTAAAATTTAATAAAAACGAATTAAATGTAAAAATGACAAGTTGTCACTAAGGAAATTCGATAAAACAAATGGCTAAGAGGAGGAATGGATCAAACGGGTTATGTGTAAGGTTATGTTGTAGAAATTTTGACTAGTTTTACTTGTGAGAGTTGGGATACCTAACTTGAGATAGAGTGGTGGCTCTACCTTGCGAGGTGAGCTGGAGCTAGAGGATTCTGGTTGTGTTTGTGCGTGGCCCCTTTCTGGCTTGGGGAGCTAAGGGGGAAGAAGAGTACCCCTAGCGTTGGCTGGGAGGTACTGGTGAAGTCTTCATGGTTAGAAATTAGGGAGATGGACAGAGCGCAAGCACGGGAGAACATATTCGATTTCTCGTCTTCGGCTATGGTATTTTATTGAGAATTGTATTGTATTCAGATTCAAGTTGTACAAGCTTTAAAATTCACTAAATGGAAATTGGTTCCGGCATTTGTTTTTTCTTTTCTATGAGATGTCATTGGAATATAAATGGTCCATGTTGCTTTTGTAAGATGTATTTAGAATAAAATGGTTTTTCTAAGTTCATAAGATCTCTGCGATTTTCATTTTCCCTATGCAAATTGAATGTAACCTCTGCAATTGTTTAATAGATTTTAAATACTTTGCTAAATTCATAAAGATCTCGGTGACTTTTAGTGCCCTCTACGATTGAAAGCAACCTCGCTCAACTTCAGAAAATCTTCTTTGTGTTTCCCTTTCTTTCCCTTGTCTAACGAGTTGCATCTGTTTGTCTACATGATTTTGTTGCCTCTGCGTTGATGGGGGAAGTGTAACCTTGCGTTTATTTCCTTGCCCAGTGTTGTTTTTGTTTCTTTGTGTTTGGCATGTAAAGATATTGTGTTTTTGGGAGGGAATGCTCTGCGTCCACCTTGAAAGACTCGATGAATTTTCGTTTAAATTCTCTTTGTTTTTCCCCTTAAAGACCTAACAATTTTTCCCTTATTATTTCTTTGCGTTTCAATCTTAATGCTCAACATTTTTTTTCTTAGTATTCACTATGTTTTTGGGAGCCCCAGGGCTCTGTGTGTTCACCCTCTACCCAACGAATTACCATGGCCTTAGCTCTTCATTTTTGGGAGCCCAGGGATCTGTGTGTCCACCCTCTTTCCCAATGAATACCATCTTTATTATCTGCGAATTTGCATGGTGCTCTCTGCGATTTTACTTTGTTTTCCTCTGCTATTTGCCACTTATTACTCAACGTATTTTCCTTGGTTCTTCTCTGCAAATTTGTATGGTGCTCTCTACGATTTTACTTGGTTTTCCTCTGTGATTTTCCGCTTATTACTCGGTGTATTTTACTTGGTGCTTCTCCGTGATTTTACATTGTGCTTCTCTTCATTTTGCCCCAGGGGTTTCGCCTAGCTTCCATCATCTGGAGTTATCTTTGAGTTCGATTAGTGTCTCTGCATTTGTCTTTATAGTATCCAAATTAATTCTGAGTGGATTGAATGTATTTGCGTTGTCTTTATGATATCTGAATCATTTTCTGAGCGGATTAAATTTTGTTGCGTTTTTAAACAATTTCGCTCAGTTTTAGAGTTCCCTCATGGCATTTTCCCCTTGAATCGTCTCGGTGTATGGCAATTAATACACCCAACAGTGAATCCCTACGCCTGGTTTAAGAAGATTCAACTCTTCTTAGGGTTATGAGTGGGGTTGTAGTTGACAAATGTATCTAGACAGATTATTACTAAAATTATTTGCATTGGATAATTTCCTAACATTACTTGCGTTACTAGTTTTAAGAATATACTTTTTAGTTTGATCTCTATATTTATGGTTAATCATCTTCGAAGTGCACCACCATATTAAAGTAAATTTTTAAGAGTTTCTAAATTGTGTTTTTGATTTTCTAATATGAATAAAATATAATTTAGAATTTATAAGGAGAATTTTAAACTATATTTTGAAAATCATATTTACAAAGTAAAATGAAAAATCTTATAGTTTGGTGTTTTAAAAGTGGAAGATTTGGATCTTTGACCTTAAGGACATATGTAATATAACATTTCATTTTTCTATTAGTTGAGATATTTCTCATAATGAGATTTTTTCCTCAAAACATTGTTTACATGACATAAAGCAAGAAGAAAGGTCTATTTCAATTTGCCCGCCCTGCTAAATAGTTTAGTGCCCTTTTCTTTCCCATATGTGCTGACGGGCGAAACTGACCATCAGTCAACTAAGAGAGTGGAACCGGTCCAGGATTGTCTAAATAACCCAAGCCGTTTGGAATGAACCACCCTGACGAGTTTAACGGCTCCGTTTGCCACTCTAAGGTCCTAAGAAAACCAAAGAGAAAAATAATCTAAACTAACTAATCTATCTAAAACAAATAAAACAAACTAAAACAAACTAAAAAAAACAAACAAAAACTAAAACTAAATATAAACTACGCTAAATATTATATATACAAACTACTAATTACTATTACACTAATTCTAACAATTAAATATCTAATTACTAATTGAATTACAACTTATTCACAAATATACAATATGTACAAGTTGCAGATTTGAATAAAACCTGTAAAACTCATTTGCTTTCCGCCCTAAGACAGCCAAAGATTTTTTTTTTTTTTTTATGATTTTATGAATACGAGATAAAACTTACTGAAATTAAACAATCTAATATACTAATTCTACCTATAAATCTAACTAAACTAATATCTGAATTAAACTACTAATAAATATACTAAACAAATGACAAACTGACCTGGAAACGCTCCTAATTTGCCCTGTGTGTGATGACTTCGAAGCTGGTCGGAGGAAGGAAACTCGCACCGGTTAATCCAAAAGCTTCTCGTAAACGATAAGCTGCGTTGCTCTTTGAGTTGTTAACAGGACAAACAAGACATAAAAAATCATAACAATTATATGATTTATAAATCTCTGCAATAAGGGAAACCTGTTATGCAAAAACTTATACTTAATAATTCAACTCATGAAGAAGAGAAATCTATCATTCACCAACTGAACTATGTAATTGCTATGTTTTTTTTTATTAATGCTTGGAAGAAATCAGATATGGATTATAGTGATTGAATTATATCATTTGCACAAGATTAAGATAGCTAAAGTAGTCGTTAACCCAATACAAATTGATACACATAACATGAAACCAAATATTGATATCATGAGAAGCTAAAGCTGTAACAAAACATCAAATTCTGTCTCAGTCTGTATTAAAATTCCATATCCTTGTTCTCCCACGAATGAGGATGATGTTATTACAAAAATAATAAGTATATATAAGTCTTTCCACAAGGTAAAACCTCCTTGTGGATAGTATCAAACTGTTTACAAAATCTGGGAAAATATCCCCAAGATCCACTAAACTAGGAAACTAAAATGACATCAGAATATTTCAAATATCCCCTAACTGCTCATCAAATCCACTGTAATTTTGAATTCATCTGCAATAGACCAAAAATAACAAGTTAGAAAGATGTTTTATTAACAAAACAATAAAAATCTAATCTTACAGACTTAGCTACAGAATCATCTGATTCTGTAGCTAGTCTAAAATAGCATACAGGACCAGAATCGAAATCAAAACAAATCTCTTTAAAATAATTAAAACCAATTTTCTTTCAATGATCATTTGAAACGAATCACTCAAGATTCAAATGGTTTTATCATTCAATATTAAACATAATCTAAAGTGATTCAAACGAAAACAGGGGTAAGAATACTCTGTTTTTCTTTTACCATAAAATCGGGTCAAACAGTAACAAGACTGTTTCATATCCAAATAAAATCAATAATGAGTCATATCGTATGTGATACGATCTAATCCAACATAACCATTTCCCACTTGTCATAGCTATAATGATATAACAACAGATTCATATCGTTCAATCGAATACATGGATGGAGAGAACTGTTTTGATTATGTGTAAACGAAATCATACGTAACAACATCGACCCAACCAATTTCGTGATTGATCCTTGCACAGTCAACAGACATGATTGATAAATCATGATCGCAATCTTAATAGAATCAACAGAGGTTATAATTATAAACTGGGCAAATAATCAAAACAAATCACAACTGAGTTTAATATAGAAACAAATCGTGAACCTGGATACAGTCAATTTCGTTCTTTGAATCAAATTCAAACAACATGTTCATTGCAATATGAATCGAACTGATAACATAGTCGAGTAAACCAATGCGAATTAACCGGCTGGGTATAACTGTTATGAGTCGAATCTATTCATGATTTGGGTGAATTTGTACAGAATCATATTGAAAATAATCTGAATTGCATTGGAGTTGGTCGAAAGTCATATGGAACATAAAACTGTAACAGTTAACCATTATTGCCAATCATATCATATACATTATAACCAGAACGAATCAAAATGCGATTGTGTTAAAAATTGAAATATGAGAAACATTTTGTGTCTAGAATAGATACAAACGACTTCAAATAATAGCAGAGCATTCATTTTAGCTAAATCAAACCAATCAAATCCACACCACGATCAATCAAATCGAAGAAAATCCAATCGGAGCTAAACTGGGAAAACGAACTTCCATTTAGTCAAAACAAAGCTATGTATAGAATGCATACAATGTGACAGAGAAAATCCACGCTGTAATCAGAGCTATTCAAAGAATTCGAATTCGTTATATAAACAAGCGATATCAAAACATACCTGTGAGGCTGCTCAAACTATGCCAACTTAGAATTCACGACCACTGTAGCTGATTCCACATTTTTAAACAAAATGGAGCCTGTCGTCCTTTGTTTCTTATCAGTGGCTTGTAACTTAGCCTTTTGACTGGTAAGCCGTGCAACCTGGTCCTCCAAAGAGTGAATTCTTGACCGTAGAATTGGCACATCATTATAATACCTTTCTAACCACGAGTTGCATTGATCACAGGGTGGCGCTGTAGATTGGGATAGAGCAGGAGAGGGTTTGGATGAATGACCGGGGGCTTCACAAGGCAGCTTAATGCCTGGGTAGTTAGGGTCGTTCTGTAGGCAGGGGGGTAGGTTTGACACAAAG
>SNQJ01S0020377.1:75831-90954 GCA_010110895.2 Picea sitchensis | reverse complement strand
GTAGTTAGGGTCGTTCTGTAGGCAGGGGGGTAGGTTTGACACAAAGTCATACGAGGGTTCGACACACAAACCTTTCGAATAGGGGTACTCGCTAGCCAAGAAATGCTCCACTTCCGAGTTGGAGTCTTCACTTAACACGATAGGGTTAGGATTGACAGGAGGGTTTGTCTTGTTCCTCGCCATCCGAGAAATTAAACGGACATTCTTTTTGCCTTTGGTGTTTGCAGTAGGTTTGGCTTTAGGATTTTTGCCCACAGGCTTAACAGTCTCGACATCCTTGGTCACAGAGTGGGGTAAGTCGATAGGTGAGTCGGGAAAGGGTTTAGGTAGTAGGATGTTGTATGGTACTGGGGGTACAAACTTGTCCTCGGTCACCACAGGTTTGTCAACCTATGGAGGGTTTGAATCCTCAAAATCATTGCGAGCAAGGAAATTGCTCCAACAATCTCCGCGTAGACTCAAATGACAAACCACAATAATCTTAACCAGCCCATAATGAAAAAGGCTACTATCAGCCTGATTTCTCTTGTATTTATTTGACATTTTAAACATGCTTCTATGCAAATAATAAGGCATATTGAGCTGATAACCCATAAAAACCATAAGCAAACGAAGGTGGTGTAAGAAAACAAACCCATACCGACCCTCGCAGGTGATAAACTGTTTGATTATCATCAATAAATCATGCCAATGCTGTTTCAGCATGGTCATGGGCAAACCTTTATCACATGAGATAACCTTACGCGACTGAAAGAGCAGTGTCCAAGGGACCTCCTCTACTTTGCAGTTCTTGGACCATCGTTGTCCAGTGGCAGGCAAACCCGTAGCAACACTGATAAACCGCTCGTCAATTTCCAATTGAACATCGCCGACCTTGGCTCGATAGCCATCAAAGGTCATAGCGAATTGTCTAGCAACGCAGAGGTTAAAACCCTCGAATTTCTGTATAAACGGAAGCCACCCATTGTCTTCAAGGTCACTGTGGGCACTGTCGAACATTAATAGAGCCTGGATACCATTAGGTTCAGCTCGGACGACAGGGGCCATGGTGCGAGCACATGGTAAGGGTTTGGGTTGAATTTACCAATGCACAGGAGCAGAGTCATTTGGTCTAACAGCTATGAACGATCAAAGGGGAAGCATTAATGTGCGCATGCGAGGGTGGTGGAGTTATTCACCGCCATGCATGATAGTAATGGAAAAGTACAACCGGCGAATTAATCCTCTGTTCAATCAATCATAGCATAGTTCAAAACCATATCATTAGACCAAACAAAGAATCAAACGGTGGGTGTTATACCAACGCACCATTAACCATAATTTTTCAAACCATTGTCATTCAACATGAAACCAACCCCAAAAGTTAAACATGTGCCATCGTATAAGTGTGTAATCAAAGTTTTAAAACATTGTGACAATCGATATTTATAAAATTGACAAGCCAAGAGCTATAAAAGAATAACAATAAGGATCACATCATATATTAAAAACAAAATAAACCATGACCCCTATACAATTCAATGACTAGGCAAGTCCCAAAAATATAAATTCATATGCTCAATGCCTTACCAGTTTAATAAAACCAATATAAGAATGTCCAAATAGGCATAGTTCGAAAGCCACATAATGATAATCCAAAGGTAAGTGCCATTCAAAATATCAATAAAAAGATTATGACAGTTCAAATAACGATGGAGGAGTTTTCACGCTTACAGTCGTGAAAACTAAATGGAGACCAATTTGCAAGTGTCGCAAGAAATGAAAATATCGTCTATTTGAAAAATGCGACAACAATTTGAAGTTCAGAAGACATAGGTGTAGGCAACTTATAGGACAATAGAAAAAATTGAATTGGCTGCCAACAATATGCTATATGAATTTATAAACAAATAAAATTTATTAGAGACCATAGGAAGAGTCATGATATCTTAAAACTCATAACCCTAACGACTAGGAAATGGTGTTAAACCTTAGTAGAAAAGAGGGAAGGATTTCAACTCCTTTTGTACTAATTTGGCATTTCATAATAGAGAAATAACCAAAAGAGAAAATACATAAATTGTTAATCGAGAAAGAGAAATATATAAGTTATATAGTATACCACAGTATCTAATAGCTACACTATGAACTTCACTAAGTCTATATTTATATTCTCTTGCATGAAGAAGAATTGATGGTTATGTGTTTAGTTTACTTTTGCGCCAAGAAGGTAGAATGGATAATTAATTTGGCACCATGAATGAATGCGATGTATGGAAGGTTATGTGAAATGTTTACTTTTGCGCCATGCATAAATAAGGTTGATTCATTATTTAATTCAAAATTTGATTAGTCGCTTGCCTTGGAAGGAATGTTGATTTATGTCTAATTTAGTAATCAAATCACGCACGTGCCTTGAAAATAATGTGGATGTATTATTTCATTTAGTAATTGGTTAATCACGCGTCTTGGAGTTAAATAGGTTCTATTTCGCCACTAAACTATGTTGATGTATGATTTCCTAAGTGGGTAGATTAATTGCGCGCATTGAATGATGTTGGTTTATGTTTAATTCATAATTTGGATCACACACACACCTTGAGATAATGTTGATTATGGTTGAATTAAATGGTTGATTAATCACTCTCCTTGAAGTAAAGTAGATGTCTTCTTTTGCGCCTTGAAAACAAAATAAAGTTGAATGCATTGCATCTTCTATTATGCCATTGTATGATTGAATTAGTAATTAAATTCTCTTGCGCCATCGAATTTATGTGATGTGTTATTGGTTATTAGAACACCATTGCGTCATTGATTATCGTTGATGTTGATATAACTAGTTGGTTTTTGGACTTGATTGTGTTAGTGGGATGCCACCAACCCTGAGACCTTAAATGGTCAAAATCAATTTGATGAATCCTTGGCTTGAGCGTTCCTTATGTGTCTTGGAGGTCCTAACCTTGCAGGGTAGGTTGGGCAGGTAGTTTCTCTATGTTATCTTGTGATGAGTTGATCTTGTGTCGCCATTTATGTTACTTGTTGATTTGTGTCATTATCTAATATGATGATGTGTTAATTATGTGTTGTTATTAATTTTGATTGATGCGTTGGTTACGTTGTTATGGATTACGACGATGATTCGCTCGTAATTCATTTTTTTATGATTTCATTGATTAGGCATTGCTATGATTTTTGTGTTCATGTTAATTTCCCAATGCTAGAAAAAACAAATTTACCCTTTTGTACTTTGCTTTCCTAGTCATAACAGAGGGGCCGTTACATATGGTATCAGAGTGGTTTCAACCCCGTGACTTGGGATCATTACGCCTTCCACTATATTAAACACTTGATTAATAATTTATCGCTAATTAATTTGAATTTTGTCCTTGTAGGTAATCATGGTTATAGGATTTCATGAAGGTAGACGATGTGGTGCTATGGGGAGGAGGTGTGACACCTCTAGTAGCATCCACGCGAGAGGGGTCTAACCCCTAAGGAGAAGAGTAGGTTATTGGACAGGAGAATATTGTTGTGGGGGATGTGGTCGGGTTGATGAAGTCCTTTTAGAGGATGTCATAGGCATTAATTAACCATATAGATAGAGATGAGGCCAGGGCACCTGTACCCCCTGAGGGTCCACAACGCGCCCCATTCGGTACTGGAAGCGTTCATAGAGAACTCGATAAGGTCAAGTTTCTCAAGTTCATGGGTGCCACGGACGACGCAGCTTCTGAGGCATGGTTGGAGAACATGGCGATGTTGTTCACACTTCATGACTACACCTCCAACATGAAAGTATGCATGGAGGTCTTTCAACTGAAGGGGAGCGATATTCTATGGTGGAAGACACTACTGCCACAACTAAACATGGTCGTCGAAGACGTTTCATGGGAATTATTTGAGCAATGGTTTCGGGATAGGTATTTTTCAGAGGAATTCATTAAGCGCTAGTTCAATGAGTTCAATGCCTTACGGCAAGACAATCGTATAGTGCCTAAGTATGAGACCCGATTCATGGAGATTCTTAGGTATGCTCCACATCTAAACACTGAGAAGATCAAGGTCAACAAGTTTGTGTCCGGCCTTAACATCAACATTCGTCCGAAAGTGAGGATCCTAATGCCTCAGATGTTGCACGATGCAGTCTAGAAGGCCCTCATAGTCGAGGAAGATTTGATCAGTGGGGGTCAGAGCAGGACTCCTGTGAGATCGATGGGACATGATAAATATGGTGCGCAGTAGCATCAAACACCAGCTAGGCATTCATTAGGGTTTCGAGGTACTCTGAGATGATCCACGTTCATGACACCACGATGACCAATGCCTCAGAAGTGAAATCCTTAAATTGGACCATAACACCAACAACAACATCATCTGCAACAACAACAGTTTAGGCCTATTCAGTAGAACAAACCAGGGTTTCAGGCTAGAGGGCCAACAACTTCTATTTCGGGGATCAAACGTACTGGATCGAAGACCAGATGTTGGACATGTGGAGAGCCACATTACCAGCGTGACTATCCAGTTAAGAGGGCCAGAGTTGTCAAGTCATTCATACACACTATTGTTGGACATTTGGAAAAGGCCCACTAGATTCATGCAGTGGTGAATAACTTCCAGGCCGAGCACCAATCTACTGTGCTCGAGACGTCAGGTACCATCGTTGACCAAACCTTTATTATTTTGATAGATCTCGGTGCTACAGAGAGATTTATTTTTGGTGCAGTGCTAAAAATAATTAAGGTAAATGTAGTCAAACAGGACGAGTTTAGCTACATGGAAATGGCTTCGAGTGTCAAGCATAAGGTTGGAGGAAAGGTTACGAACTGTAGCCTCAACCTGGGAGATTTTGTAATGAAGGCCAACCTGTATGTCACGATCTTAGGATATTATGACGTCGTGATCGGTATGGATTGGTTGGAATCGCATGGTGAGATACTCAAATGTAAGATGAAATTGTTGTGTTTGACCTATGATGAGGGACAGAGACGAGTGATTGTAAGAAGAAACCAAGGATTTTCACTAAGGTTCATTTCTTCCCTACATCTATAGAAGAGAATGCGAAAGGATGCAATCTATATGAAATCATAGTGTTGAATGACAAGGGTGTGGCAGAAGGATTAAAAAACCTTCTGGTAGAATGATATTTTGCATACATGTTCCTAGAAGAGTTACCAGGTTTGTTGCCCGAAAGAGAGATGGAAGTCACCATCGAATTAAAACTTGGAACTGAACCGATAGTAAGAACGACTTATCAGATGTCAACCCCTGAGTTACAGGAATTGAAAATGCAACTGAAGGAGTTGTTGGACCTAGGAATTATATGTCCAAGTGTGTCACCTTGGGGTGCACCTGTTATTTTTATACGGAAGAAGGATGGGTCATGGAGACTTTGTATTGACTATCATCAATTGAACAAGGCAACGATCAAGAACCAATATTCGTTTCTAAGAATAGATTATTTGTTTGACCAAATGAAGGGAACGAATGTGTTTTTAAAGATCAAATTGAGATCAACATATCACCAGTTATGGATCAAAGAGAGAGACATTACTAAAACCGCATTCAAGATGAGGTTCAAGAATTACGAGTTTACCATTTTACCATTTGGACTGACAAATGACCCAGGGGTATTTATGAGCTTGATGAATCGGGTGTTCCGCGAATACTTGGAAATGTTTTTTCAAGTATTCAATGACGACATATTGATATATTCTTAGACAACAGAAAAACAAGAAGAACATTTACACTTGGTACTACAATGTTTACAAGAGAACAAATTATACCAGAAATTGTCAAAATGCTCTTTTTATAAATCGAGGATTCATTATTTGGGGCATGTTATCTCTGGTGAAGGCATCGGTGTGGATCCAATGAAGGTAGAGGCTATTATGGAACAACATGCACTGAAGAATGTACTAGAAGTACGTAGCTTCATGGGTTTAGCAAGATGTTATCGATGGTTCGTCGAAGGTTTTTCAAAGACAACAAATCCAATTACGGAATTGCAGAAGAAAAACAAGAAGTTTGTATGGACAGAGAAATGTGAAAAATCTTTTCGAAGGCTCAAGGATTTTTTGATGACATCGCCGATACTAAAATTCCTCAACATGAACAAGGAATTCTTGGTATGCATAGACGCATCAAAGGAAGGCTTAGGCCAAATCTTGATGCAAGAAGGTCGAGTGATCATTTACATCTCAAGGAAATTAAGAAGATAACTATGCGACGCATGATTTGGAGTTATTGGCCATTGTGTATGCCCCGAGAGTGTGGAGACACTACCTGATTGGATGAAAATTCGAACTGAAAATAGACCACTGTGGTTTGCAACACATTTTACGCAAAGTGACTTGAACGTGTGATAAAGGCGTTGGTCAGAATTGTTTAGTGAATACGATTTTGAGATTACCTACATAAAAGGAACCGTGAACAGAGTGGAAGATGCGTTGAGTTGAAGACCATGCATATTTTCGGTGATACCTCTTCAAATGAATCTTCGAGAAAATATTCTAACTATATAGTGTGACGATGATTGGTATAATGAGGTTAAGGAAAATATCGGACAAGACACCATGTTGGTACCAAAGTTTGAGGGATTTACATTGGGCAACAATGGATTAATTAGGTATAATAATCAGATTTACATACTGCCTGATGACGAATTAAGAAGTTTGATCTTAAGCGAATCTCATATAGAAGCGTACATGACTCATCCAAGAGTCATGAAAATGAGGGAAAACCTTAAGCCCTTATTATTCTGGAAATGAATGAAAGCAGGCATAGTTAACTATGTGGCGAGATGTCTAGAATGTTAGGACATGAAGGTTGGACATAGACATCCGACAGGATTACTACAGCCACACGCTATTCCAGAATTGAAATGGGAGGTCATTTCAATGGAATTTATTGTGGGATTGTCGTTGACGGCAAGGAGACACAACTCGATTTTCATGGTAGTTGACACTCTGACGAAGAGTGCACATTTTATCCCTGTGTGTATGATGTACCAGGCACCATACATAGCTAGATTTTTTATCAGCAAGATTGTGAGATTGCATGGCATACCTAAAAGGATCATATCCGATCGAGGATTGGTGTTTATAGGACGATTTTAGTCTAGTTTCCAAGAGGCCTTGGGAACCCAACTGAACTTTAGTACAACATATCACTCGGAGACAGAAGGGAACATAGAAATAATGAACCAAATATTGGAAGATATGTTGTGTATGTACGTGATGGACCAATAGAAGCACTGGGAATATTTGTTTCCATTGGTAGAGTTTGCGTACAACAACAACTATCCAAGCACCATTAAGATGGCACCATTTGACTTTCTTTACAGGAGACTGTGTCAGATGCCTTTGAGATGGGATCGACTTGAGGATAGGGTCCTGGTAGGACCAGAAGCGATACAAGAAATGGAAGAACAAATGCAAATGATAAGACAAATGATTAAAGAAGTGAAAGATCGATAGAAGAGTTATGTCGATGCACATCGCGTTGATCGTAGTTATGAAGTTGGTGATCGAGTATTCTTTTGGGTGAAACCACACAAGAGTTCGATCAAGTTTGGAAAGGGTGATAAACTCTCTCATAGGTTTGTGAGACCTTTCAAAGTTGTGGAAAGGAAAGGGATTGTGGCCTATCGACTAGCCTTGCCTGATTCTTTTAGGCGTATGCACGATGATTGTCATGTATATGTTTTGAGACATTATGATAGTGATCCTACACATGTGATTGACATGAGTTCCTTGTAGGTGTCAGATGAGGGTGCACTCACGATGGAGGAAATCTGCATTCTAGACCATCGCATTCGGCATATGTGGTGTCAAACAATTGACCAGGTCAAGGTCCATTTCAACAATTATAGTCCACACTCGGCTACCTGGGAGGAGGCATATGATATGCACCACCAATTTCCATATTTATTTGATAGTTAGACATTTAGATCTTGTCAGATGCTTTATTTACTGCATATATATACTATGAAACTTCGAGATGAAGTTTAAAACAAGAGGGGGTGTATGTAACATCCCACTCTTGCGAGCACATGTTATTGACTTATTCTTTGAGGACACTTGCATGCAAGTGATCCGGTTTTAGTATATGGTTGTTTGTTCGCTTATGGATTCTTATGATGATGTTGATGGATTATGATGTTATGTTATTTGATATATATGTAGTGACAGATGTTATTGACGAGTTTCCCCTGAGTGTGTAGGACACTTGATAGATTGAGGATGTTGATGGAATTGATGGACCTCCTTGGACTCTGGATTGAGTCAGGGAGTGTATTGTATTGGTTTAAGCATTTTATTTATGCATATGTGACATATGATCAGGTATATTATGATGTTGTTTACGGATCATTGACAATGTTTCGTTGATGGATGCAGGCTGACAATTTATTGCTAATCAGACTCACATAAGGAGTAAAGGGGCCATGCACAACAACTAGATATTGAGGGAGAGGTGTGGAAACATCCCTGTCACAACCTATTAGCACTCCCACCGTGGCTCTAATTGTAGGTTAAGGATTACCTAGTTCGAGATAGCCATGATGCCATGAGGGAAGACTGAGACAGTCGTTCTTTAATATTATATGGGGCATGCAATAAGGCAGGGTCCTTATTCCTTAGAGGCCCTTAGTCTCTCACAAGGTCACCTGAATGGAGTATTGATTCCAAGGGTTGGAAAACTACCAAAACCCATCAAAGGTGAGTGGCACCCTTGGATCATGTAGTGTGTCTTGAATGGCACGTCGCATAATTAAAATTTGAATCAAAGGTAAGTGGCACCCTTGGAGCACACAATGCATCTTGAAGGACACGTCGCGGTATTTAAAAAAAAATGAGTCAATGAATCCAGGTGGCCTAGAAAAATTTGAGCAAATGTTAAACCTTATAAAATCTTGAGCACCTGTTGAATTAATTAATTGATTAATTAATTAAATAAAGAATGAATTTATTAATCATAATCCCTAAGGGTCTAAGCTCGTGCAAATACAAATGTAACTAAGCCTAAATCTAAGTTTTTTTTTTTGGTTAGTTTGTCCGTGACATGTGGGACTAACCTATGGCTAAGAAACTACGACTCAGGGGCATCTAAGCCATCAAAATCACCCGGGGATTGCACCCAGCTTGAGCCACACCAACCCTTAACATGGCTGGATTTGTGTCCCCGTAGTTTTTGAACCAGTGACTTTAACATCACGGAGCGCCTTAACAACACACCCCTTCACCGACTGTCCTACACCTCGGGGACTGCCTAAGTCTAAGTTTAGTGAGAAAACTAAAACCTAGTTTATAAATTAAATAATGAGGGGTGAAGTAAATCAATTTAAGAAATCAATAAAAAAAAAAGCCAACCTAAAGAGTGATTTGATACACTTTGTGCAAGTAAATACCAAATTAGAAATTGAAATAAGAAAGGAATAAATCATACAAGAATGTGTAAGAATATAAAGGTATCTAAAGTCTAGTCTAACTAGACAACATTCCTATTTTAACTCAACTTCGTTTTAGAAAGGCGTCAGTCATAAATGGGAAATAAAGGGAATAAAGGGGCAACTAGGAGTGATTTTAGGATGGGTGAGGAAAATTGACTTTTAATTAAATTAAATGGTGGATTTACTTGTGCAACTAAGAGAACAGGTGCCAAGTGTATCGGGGGAATAATTCCTAATTAAAATTTAATAAAAACAAATTAAATGTGAAAATGGAAAGTTTTCACCAAGGAAATGCTATAAAACAAATGGTTGAGAGGAGGAATGGATCACACGGGTCATGAGTAAGGTTATGTTGTAGAAATTCTGATTGGTTTTACTTGTGAGAGTTGGGATACCCAACTTGAGAGAGAGAGTGGTGGCTCTACCTTGCGAGGTGAGCTCAGAGCTAGAGGATTCTAGTTGTGTTTGTGCGTGACCCCTTTGCGGCTCGGGGGGATAAGGGGGAAGAAGAGTACCCCTAGCATTGGATGGGAGGTACCAGTGAAGTCTTCACGGTTACCAAGCGGGGAGCTGGATGGAGCGCAAGCACGGGATAACATCTTTGACTTCTCGTCTTTGGATACAATATTTTATTGAGAATTGTATTGTATTCAGATTCAATTTGTACAAGATTTAAACTTCGTTGAATGAAAATTGGTTCTGACATTTTTTTTTTTTTGTGAGATGTCATTAAAATATAGACGATCCATGCAGTTTTTGTAAGATGTATTTATAATAAAATGGTTTTACTAAGTTCATAAGATCTCTGCGATTTTCATTTCCCTATGCAAATTGAATGTAACCTCTGCAATTGTTTAATAGATTTTAAATACTCTGCTAAATTCATAAATATCTCAGTGATTTTTAATGCCCTCTATGATTGAAAGAAACATTGCTCAACTTCAACAAATTCTTCTTTGCATTTCCCTTTCTTTCACTTGTCAAGCGAGTTGCATCTCTTTTTCTCCACGATTGTTTTGCCTCTACTTTGATGGGGGAAGTGTAACCTTGTGTTTATTGCCTTGCTCCGTGCTTTTTTTGTTTCTCTACGTTTGGAATGTAAAGATACTATGTGTTTGGGAGGGGATGCTATGCGTTCACCTTGAAAGAATCGACAAAATTTCCTTTAAATTACTTGTGTTTTCCCCTTAAATACTCAATAATTTTTTCCTTATTATTTATCTGTGTTTCAATCTTAATGCTCAACATTTTTTTTTACTTATTATTCACTGCATTTTGGGGAGCCCCATGGCTTTGCATGTTCACCCTCTTCCCAATGAATTACCATGGCCTTACTTCTGCATTTTTGGGAGCCTAGGGCTCTGCATGTCCATCCTCTTGCCCAACGAATACCATCTTTATTCTCTATGAATTTGCATGGTGCTCTTTACGATTTTACTTGGTTTTCCCTTGCAATTTGCCACTTATTGCTCAGTGTCTTTTACTTGGTGATTCTCTACGAATTTGCATGGTGCTCTCTGTGATTTTACTTGGTTTTCCTTTGCGATTTACCACTTATTACTCAATGTATTTTACTTGTTGCTTCTCTGCAATTTTACATGGTGCTTCTCTGTGACTTTACTTGGTACTTCTCTGTGTTTTTCCCCAGTGATTTCGCCCAACTTCCATCATCTGGATTTATCTTTGAGTTCAATTAGTATATCAGTGTTTTTCTTTATGGTATCTGAATTAATTCTGAGTGGATTGAATGTCTTTGTGTTGTCTTTATGATATCTGAATTATTTTCTAACTGGATTAAATATTGTTGCATTTTTAAACAATTTCGTCCAGATTTAGAGTTCCCTCATGGCGTTTTCCCCTTGAATCGTCTCGGTGTATGGCAGTTAATACGCCCAGTAGTGAACCCCTATGCCTGGTTTAAGAAGATCCAACCCTTCTTAGGGTTCGAGTGGGGTTGTACTTGACAACTGTATCTGGACAGTTTATTACTAAAATGATTTGCATTGGATAATTTCCTAACGTAGCTTCTTGCATTACTAGTTTTAAGAATATACTTTTTAGTTTGATCTCTAGATTTATGGTTAATCATCTTTGAAGTGAACCACTATGTTAAAGACAATTTTTAAGAGTTTCTAAATTGTGTTGTTGATGTTCTAAAATGAATAAGAGAGAATCTAGAATTTATAAGGAGAATTTTAAACTATATTTTGAAAATCATGCTTACAAATTAAAATGAAAAATCTTATAGTTTGGTGTTTTAAAAGTGGAAGATTTGGATCTTTGACCTCAAGGACATATGTAATCTAACATTTAATTTTTCTATAAGTTGAGATATTTTTGAGATATTTCTCATAATGAGATGTTTTCCTCAAACATTGTTGACATGATAACGTTATGCTATATGAATTTATAAACAAATAAAATTTATTATAGACCATAAGAAGAGTCATGATATCGTAAAACTCATAACCCTAATGACTAGGAAATGGTGTTAAACCTTAGTAGAAAAGAGGGAAGCAGTTCAACTCCTTTTGTACTAATTTGACGTTTCATAATAGAGAAATAACCAAAAGAGAAAATACATAAATTATTAATTGAGAAAGAGAAATATATAAGTTATATAGTATACCATAGTATCTAATAGCTACACTATGAACTTCACTAAGTCTATATTTATATTCTCTTGCGCGATGAAGAACTAATGGTTATGTGTTTAGTTTACTTTTGTGCCAAGAAGATAGAATGGATAATTAATTTGGCGCCATGAATGAATGTGATGTATGGATAGTTATGTGAAAGGTTTACTTTTGCGCCATGCATAAATAAGGTTGACTCATTATTTAATTTAGAATTTGATTAGTCGCACACCCTAGAAGGAATGTTGATTTATGTCTAATTTAGTAATCAGATCACACACGCCTTGAAAATAATGTGAATGTATTGTTCAATTTAGTAATTGGTTAATCGTGCATCTTGAAATTAAATAGGTTCTATTTCACCACTAAACTATGTTGATGTATGATTTCCTAAGTGAGTAGGTTAATTGCAGGCATTGAATGATGTTGGTTTATGTTTAATTCAGAATTTGGATCATGCACACACCTTGAGATAATGTTGATTATGGTTAATTTAAATGGTTGATTAATCGCTCTCCTTAAAGTAAAGTAGATGTTTGTTTTTGTGCCTTGAAAAGTAGAGGTCGAACCTTTTTGGGTCGAATCGTGACTTTTACATTTATTGTAATTTGTAATTTATGATTCTATGACCGTCTAATATATTATGACCCTCAAAAATTAAAACTCATTAATTTTTTTATGACCCTCTTACAGGTTAGAGTTCTCACGTCTCAATGACTTGGTGTATGTCCATTACAATCTTCGACTATGGTTGAAGAAAATGGATAGAACACTGGATGCAGATGTCATTTCCTTGGACAATATTGATGTATTGTCTAAGTGGAAGGTGGATTCTGAGATGCCTATCATGGAGGAGGCACCTGCATGGTTAGATGAGGAACTTGAACAACAACAGGCCTTGGAGGAGCAACAGGGAGAGGAGTAGCAGCAGGAGGAGAAGGAGGAGTGGCCTGAAGACATCATGGAGGGTGATGTGCAAACATCAACACAACCTTCTACACTTATTGATGCACATACTATTGCACACACCAATGGTCATCCACTATCATATGCACCTACTCCTGCACACACCAGTGGTCATCCACTATCATATGCAGGGCCTTCTACTGTCAGGGGCAGGCCTGACAAACAACCCCTTATCTTTTCTTGTAAAAGGGGGAGAGGCGAAGGCCGACATTGATATTAGATAGCTAGCTGCTAGTTTTGTTTCATTTGTCATTGTATATCAGACATATACAGACTCCATCATGATGATGAATCATGAGATACATTTTATAATTATATATGTGATGTCATTTTGTATTGGAGAGGCCCTTCAACATTCAATATCGACTTTAATGTACAATTTTTTATTTGGCATCCACTATTGACTACATATATATTAGTGATTTCTCCATATTTATGTGCCAATGTATTTATCTGATGTTGTTTTTGCTTTATATGTTTAAAATTTTGAAAAAAATAAATATATTTTGTATTTTTTAATGTTTGTCGTGGTTTTCTGATTTTTTGCCGACTTTTGCCGAAACGATTTTTTCTAGACCCTCGTCGACTTTTTGCCAATGCCGAATTTTTCAACACTGCTCCAAACTAATAATGAGTTGTGTCAAAGGAATCCAAACTTCCCTTCAAAACGGATGAAGTGTCATCCATGCTCATCACTATCATCCTTGCCATTCTACACCCTTCATGAAATGGTCTAGGTAGCAGTGGAAATGTTGATCCCCAACTGTCTTACCAATACATACCAAGACATGGATACATTCTCTCAAACATTAGAACAAATCTTAATTTTTGTGTAGTTTTTTAATGAATCTAGGTTTCCATACACAATAGTTGTGTACGGGATTTTAATAGTATGAAATCAAACAAGGGAAATAGCTGCAAAGCAGCTCGTCCTTGTCTAGTTTGTATATTTATGTGTATAGTAGAAGTACGAGGTTCTATAGTATCATATTATGAAATGCATTAATTTTATTAACAAACATTGGGCTTTTCATCTTCTATATTTTAGAATTTACCATGGTTTGAATGCCTATAAATATTTGGTTTAAAAGAATATTTGGTTTAAAACATGCATGTTAATAAAAACTAGCACATCCACTATTGCATTGGATGGTGAACCCCTATAGGCATCACCATCAATTTAACATTTTAGATAAATCATTCAAAACTTCAAGTGGGTGTAATTTGTTTGCCTTCATACCCTAGCCATTTAAGAAACGGTTGAATTCAAGAAACATAAAAGGAAAAAGATAATCACAATGAGAAGTTTTCGTTCCTGTAGAAAAAAAGACCGCTACAACCCATAACCCATGATTTACAATCTCTGAAGGAGAAAACCTCAAGGTTAATATATGCTAAAATTTCCTGGCTAACTGTAATCCTCAAGGTTAATATATGTTGAAATTCTCACGCTAAGTGTAAAGCTCAAGGTTAATATATGCAAAAAAAATTAAATATCATGTAATTTTGATATGAAATTTGATCTCAACATTTAATACGAATACAAAATTATCTTGGCATCAAAAGAATTACATAATTTCCTTAAAAAAAAACTCGCATTTATTACATAATATCAAAACATTTACACATTGCACATTTCCAAATGCATATGATGAAACACAAAATTCCCATAAAGATAGTTTAGCTTGTTCCAGTAAAAAAACCCTATACGAACACTACTAAGAGAGGACACATAATCTATTTAAAGACAAATTATTATATTAATTAATTTCTCATCATTAACATATAGTAATATATTAACAAAGACATATGCTATTAGGGTTAGGGTTTTCGAGGCATGCATAGATTTTTTATAACATTCTTTAAAGTATTAATATAAACAAAATAATTTAAGGAAACAAATATGAATCAAAATCACCATGATTTTCATAGGACAGGGTAGAAGACTCCAATACAAAATTCTCTTAATCAATACAAAGTAAAACTAAAACTAAATTACCAACAACCAAGACACATTACCAACAACTAAAACTAAATTACAATCCATATGAATAGAGATAAATATGTATTGCTACTACAATACCTCTTGTG
>SNQJ01S0020377.1:56119-75821 GCA_010110895.2 Picea sitchensis | reverse complement strand
ATGTGTGTGCACGCATTGATAGTCAAGATATAAAAGTGGGTATGTGAATTGGTGGAGATGGAGATCCAATCCATGCCACTTACAACCAAAATAACCCATTGGATACAGGTTGCAACTCAGGAGTTATATGTTTGTGGTTGCCTGCCAAACGTAGAATAACATGTGTTTGTAATCCATATGCTATAGAATTCCACTCACAGTGAAACCAAACCATTGGATACGATGGAGGTGAGGAGGTATATATTTCTGATTGCTCACCAAATGCACAATAGTATGTGTATGCAAAGAAGCAACAATGAAAAAACAATACGCCGAAATAGTTAGAACCCTAATCCTGATAGTAATCCTAAGACCAAAACATTAAAAAAAATTGCACTCCTCCACCTTCACAGTCCTATAGAATGATGTCCAATTCCACTTTCTTCTTATCCTGGGCTCGATGGTAACCCATGCACCTTAGCCAAATGACTTACAAATCCACTTGCTTCTCGAATTCGGCTAGAAGCTAACTATGTCTGGTTAAAATATAAAATATTTGGCACAAACAAAGATATACAAATAAAAATGCAACAGGCTTCACATCCTAGATTAATTGAAACTCAAAATTAGTGGGGCAGGCTTAATTGAAACACCATTATCATGCATGGTTAATTGAAACTTCCACTCCTCAATACACTGAAACACCATTATCATGCATGGTTAATTGAAACTTCCACTCCTCAATACACACCCACCCATCAGAAAAAAAGCATGCTTCACATCTCTTATTAATTGAAACCCAAAATTACAAGGGCAATCCACCATTTTAAAATGCCAACGCTTCACATCGAGGAGGTCACACTCACCCACCCACCCAATAACAGTGAAAAAAGTGGATATATTTAAATTATATTTATATGAGAAACACATGGACATTTGGTAAAAAATGATGGCACCCAGTGAAAAAATATATGAAAAACACATGAACATTTGGTAAAAAATGATGGTGCCCAGTGAAAAAATCTAAATGCAAAAAAAATCATAGTAAAACATATAAATTTAAATACAGTAAAATCCTTAAATTTAAAGTGAACATTCGTTATTATGTTAATCACCTTAATCACCCTCTTTAACAACAAAAGAACATATTTTCTCATATAAGGAAGTTAATGTTTCAAATCAAAGTTTTGGCCAAATGAAATTGTGGCCATTAAAATTCTATCTATAATTAAAATTAAAAGGTCATTAATTCTAACTATTTCCAATAAATATACTCCTATGGATGTAAAAAAATTAAAAATACTCTTTAATGTTTTTAAAGAAATTTATAAAGAAATATTTCAACTACCTTCTTTATTACAATTTATATGCATCAATTAAATTTGATTGCATACTTTCAAATTGAATAATGCGTACTGGATGTACTTATTCAATGAAATATTATAATCCATGTAGAGTTCTGCAATGTTTAGAGTCCATATTGTCTCAAGCTACCACAATAGTGTTAAAGAGAACTTTAATTTTATATTCTCAAATACAAATGTTAAAGAGAACTTTAATTTTATATTCTCAAATATAACATATTAAGATTTTGTAAAAATAATCAATTGAACTCATCATTCGTATTATCTAATCTTGTAACTGTGTACAAAGTTTACCCTNTTTCTATCTGCCTTCAATCACCATTGAGAACATATTCATTGTGCTTTCACCGATTTTCATCCACGTGTTCACTTATGCATTGAGAACATATCCAGTGCAGGCACTTAACCCCGCATTATCGTCTTGCTTGGGAACACTTTTCGTTTTAGGAAATGTGGTTACCAGTTTGAAATGTGCTTGATGCGACGTTGATAGAGTGCAAGTCACTTGGACTGATGTGATGATGAACAAAATTTGTTCTCATTGTCGGTGCCTACTTTTTGTGCCTATGTGCATGAGTGGTATGTTGTCATCATTAAAATCATTGTTTTGTCTTAATGCGACTATAGGTATGAAACTAGAATGAGAATATCCAACACTTAAATGAAATTAACAACAACCTCATCCCACTTCATTTATCAGTAAACATTACACAGAGGAGACCCGAGGACATCATAAATCATCAAACTATTACTTCAAACAATATCATCAGAAATAGAATACCTCTATTGTAGGTTAGTTGGTGCCATCATTGTTGGTCCAGAAACAAACCTTTTGAGATTGTTCTAGGGGTGGTCGTGCAAGCTTGAATTGTGGGATATTACGAGATAGATAACCAACAACATCCCAATCGCCAACCTCAGCATTAAAAAAATCAGAAGCTTGCAGTCGGGATAGACTTAGCCCAGGTTGAGTCTAGTCAAGTTGAAGTCGAGTCAACTTCAGGGACAATGATGTTGTTACATCTAGTCGAGTCGACATTCCCTAAAAACTTGTATAGGGTTCCAATCTGAACTCCTTTAATTAAAACCGTCCCACCTATGATCATTTTGCATATATCCGTTTGAAATAAAGTGTGTACTCTTGAATCACTCATGTTACTGACATATATCATGTTTATTGCCAAACCTATAATATGCAGCACACCCAGAATGGTTCTACTCCTCCCATCCTATAGTATCATTCAAACTCTTCCTCGTCCGACAATTTTGGTTGTTGAGTCATCCCCTAAGAACACATCTCCTCCTTTGTATCGTTCATATTAGCAAAACCATTCTCTATGTGCTGTAATATGATAGGATTCTCCCGAGTCAGTCAACCAAACATCTTGATCCGACTGTGTACTATTCGACGCTAGATACACATCGCCTCCTTTATTTGGAGTTATAGTTTTTCTCTTAGCCAATTGATTCTCATCGGATCATGTATTGACTTCCATTGCCTTCGACTTGCAATCCCTTTTGTAATGCCCAGTTTTACCACATTTCCAGCAGTTTCTCATCGATTGAACCGGGGATTTAGATCTATCCTTTGACTTAGACTTTATACCATATAATTTGTCTTTATCTCTGTCAACCGGTTGACCTCTCATCACTAATGCATCTTTGGTAGGTCCTTCCATGTTCTTCCTTCTCATATCTTATGACTGTCGATATGCAACCATGTCTTCTAGTGCTAATGTGGTTGAATTTCTCCCTATAGCCATGACTAAGCTATCCCAAGAGTCTGATAAAGAACATAATAGGTTAAAATATTTCTCCTCCTTTGTGATTTTAATATCCACATAAGTTAACTAGCTTATTATGGTGTTAAACACATTTAAATGCTCAGTTACCTAAATTTCCTCTCTCATCCTTAGAAGATATAGTTTCTTTCTATGGAACAACTTATTTACAGGGATTATGACTAGTACAAACTTCCCAATTTGTCCCAGAGTTTCTTGGCCGAGTCTTCACTTGAGACATTTAGCGACACTAAATTTGCAAGACATAGTCATATCGTACTCCTTGCCATTCTCTCGAGTTTCTTCCATTATTCCCTAGACATGCTTGCCATAATGGTACCTAGACAGACTGTTGCCCATTGTTCTCAATCTACAAGGATATCTTCAATTTTAAGCTTCCAAAGCTCAAAATTTTGGCCATTGAATTTTTGATCTGTATTCTCAAGCTACTCGCCATTCTTTTAAGCACAAATTTCAATATCATTGACTTACGAATCTTGCTAACCCTAGGGTTTAGCTTATATTCGAGGTTGTTAAACCAAGCTCTGATACTAAATATTAGGAAATTATACTTCCATGCTAAACCTAACAGAAGAGAGGAAGAATAATCCAGATTTTATGAGTAGAACGAAATGAATACATATTATTAAAAGATGCTTAACACAGAATATCAGAGATACAATAAAACTGGTTTTCTATTCAATAAGGAAATAAGCTGAAACTGTAAAATGTAGCAAAAAACGAGCTTGTTGGAATGGTGACGGCTTATCTTTGAGAAGAGATGTGACGGTTGCACTCATTCGCAAGAAGATGATTAAAATGAGGCTTTGAAGGTCTTTTTACAATAAAAAAGAATTTCAAAAACCCTATACATCCAAAAACCTAACCCTAGGAGATGAAGCGCCAAAAGTCATGTGGGCCTCGTTTGGGTAAGTTAGTACATCAACTTCCCGGGGTTGTAACTTTTGCATACGATCTCTGTTTTAGGTGCACGATATCCCGTTGGAAAGGTCTATCCGAGAAATACACATTTCTACGCAATCTATTAGAGGGCATTTTCCAACTATGGCGAGCCCTAAAAATGTTGTTTAGGGCCTCAAAACGGCCCCGCAAGTCAGGGACCCGAAAACTAGGAAAAAAAAACTCCCAAACTTGAAAATTGCCAAAATGAACCAATTGGAATAGGTGGGAGGCCACCAGTCTCCATTGCTTTGAGTTCCCCCATCAGATGAGGAAATTTCTACTCTATTTGGCACTGGGTGAGCCACTTGCCTTGGTGCAGGAGCTTCCTTACTTTGACAAGTCGATAAAGCTGGATCCTTTGATGTCGGGTGCCCTTTATCTATGTGTCCACAATCTGATCACTAGATGCATGTTGCATGCAGTCAGGGTTGAGCTCTGTTGGTTTCAACTTCTCTTCTATCTCTGAGTTGTCCAATAATGGTGGGAAATATGGCCGAAGGAGAGCCACATTGAAGACTGGGTGCAAGCCAAGGAAAGGGGGAATGTTGAGTGCAAAAGAATTTTCACCCACAACCTTGGTGATGGTGTATAGCCTATACCGAAGTGGGTGAAGCTTCCGATGGGGCCCTGTAAGGCATTCTTTCTGCAAGTGCAACCAAACTTTGTTGCCCACCTGAAACTTATGTGGCACCTGGTGTTGATCATGGTGTTGCTTGTACTTGGCATTGGACTTCTGTAAAATATCCTGAACCTGTTGAAGGATGTGGTGGATCCGCTCAATGAACCAGGTGGCTTTGTCAACTTCAGATGGAGCAGGGGACGAGTTGGCCGAGGTGTTCACCAGGGGTAGTGCAACATCCATGGGGCCCAATGGTTAGAATCTCAACCCAACCTGAAAGGGGCTATGGCCAGTTGAGCTATGCAGGGCTCGGTTGTATCTATGTTGGACATAGGGAAGACTCTAATCCCATGTGCAGGGGTGCTTGTAATTGTACATGCGCAGGATATGTACGATCATCCGATTGACGACCTCAGTTTTGCCATCTATCTGGGGGTGGAAGGCAGTGGATTTGGTGAGCTTGGTATCCAGCAGTGACTAGAGGCTTGACCAGAATGTGTTGAGGAACCGACTGTCCCGATTTGAGACAATGGTTTGTGGGATCCCAAAGTGTACCCAGACGCATTCAAAGAAGAGCTTGGCAGTGGCCTCTGCGGTGATGTTCTTCTTGCAGTTGGCCAGAATCGTCATCTTTGAAAAGCGATCAACAACGACAAAAACACAATCATTGCCCCTCTTGGTGTAAGGGAGGCCCGACATGTAGTCCATTGAGATGGATTCCCACGGTTTGTTAGTAGGTAGAGGGTTTTACAGGCCCTATTTCTTAGTGGTCGGTTTGCAAATATCGTAGGCGGTGCAGGACATGATATACTTGTCGACATCTTGTCTAAGTTTCGGCGAGTAGAAATGTTTTTGCAGCACTACCACTGTCATTTCAACACCAAAGTGTCCTACCACCCGACTGTAGTGAGCTTCCCAAATCATCTTCGTGTGATCGCTTGATGGAACACATAGATGGCCCAAACGACACAACAACCCATCTTGAAGATGGAAATTAGTGACCACTGAGTTTTCTCCCAACATTTGGTAGGTGGTGGAGAAGTCAGGGTCGTCTCATAGAGGTGGGGTCATCCAGAGGTCTCATGGCCGCAAGAGTCTACCACCGTGGTGAGTGCCGCGACTAGAGGTCGGTTGAGGAAATCAATAATTCGGTTGGTACTTCCTGCTTTATACTTGATGTTGAGGTGGAACTGTTGTAAATTTGTGTGCCACTTCTGATGGCAGTCATTATGCAATTTGTCTTGGGTATGCATGAACTATAGTGGCTTGTGATCAATGTGGGCGACTGTCTCCTTCCCAGAAAGTAATGTCTCCACTGGCGGCAGGCTTGCACAATGGAGTACATTTCTTTGTCATAAGTAGGGTACTTATGGACAATATCCAATAGTGTCTCACTATGATATGCCACGAGGTGGCCGTGTTGAGTGCGAACGCTTCCCTCAACATAGTCTAAAGCATCTATCTTGGTCTCAAAGGGATGATGCAGGTCTGGTAAGGAAAGTATTGGGGATGAGCACAAACACTGCTTCAAGTCATCAAAGGCTTGTTGTTGGTGTTGGATTACCGAGAGGGGGGGGTGAATAAGTAATAGAGCAATTATAATCCTTTTTAAACCAAATAATCCAAGTGTTATATCAATGTAGAATTATCATCCAATAATGAGAAATGAACAAATGAACAATCATACACATACACAGTACACCAATGTTTTACGTGGAAACCCAAAGTGGGAGAAAATCACAGAATGATTTTTCTTATATGTCTTGAAGAATTACATTCATTGGAAGAACCAACATCCTTTGTTTTCCAGTTGCAAATGGAAGGAGGCTCCAACCCCCTAGTTTCTTAGGCTACAACCTGAGGGAAGCTCCAACTCCCCAATTCTCTGGCTACAACCAGAAGGAGGATACAACCCCCTATGTTCTCCAGCTACAACTGGAAGGTAGCTACAACCACCTGTCCTTTCTCCGTCCAACCGCCCTGAAGTAGAATTAGAATGATGGAACCACTGTCACACTATCACTGTGAGATATATTGTTGTAAACCTGTACCAATAAACATGAACCATGCATCAACCTGTACCTCAACCTGTACCATAAACAAGTGCATCAACCATGCACCAACATGTACCAAACAACCTGCAATCAACCTATACCATACACAAGTGCAACCAACAATGTACCAAGTTTGTACCAATCATGTGTCAACTACTCATCAACTATGACTCATCAATATGTACCAACATCATCAACTATACACCTCATGTATGTGCCACCTCATCAACTACTTGCCTCAACCATGTACCCAACATGTAACTTAACCAAAAGCCCTAATCAATTTCATCATCCATATATGATTTGTAACTCTGTAATATACCTGGTGTATTTGATCACATACCTGCAAACCTTCCTTTGCTTTGACAACAAGAGACTAGCATCTTCATCAAACTTTTCTTTAGTCTCACATGACTAGTTTTGGATTAGTCAACAACCTTAACTTGAAATAATCATAGCTTTGTACATGTAATGAATAAAGATCTGAAACTGATACACAATGTTCTTTAGTGTTTTTTTTCAATTCATCTATGTTTCACTACTTGGAACCTCTCAGAAAATGAGTTATAGAAAAAGTGGCATACCTTGCTGAATTCTGGCTTATTCTAGAGAGAGACCTTGTAGAGCGTGCCATGCACAGAATATTTTTTGAATCGATATGAAACTATTACACAACATACTAAGGACTGTAATATAACCAAAACATTTTGTATTACTGATTTTTGATCTATTATGAAGAAGTTATGACGTTTTTACCCAAAACACATGTTTTTGACTAGTTTCAGGACTAGCCACAAACCCTATTTTCCACGGAGTGTAACTCCAAAACTACAATGACCCACAAGTTGAATTTTTTACTAGACACTTGAATATGTTTCCTCAATGGAATAGAAATTTCACGATCTGAATCATTCTAGAAAAAGAGTTATTGATAAAATGGTGAGATGACCTGTAAATAACATACCTTAGAAAGCATCATCAAAAGAATTTATCTGTCCTTGAATTCCAGCCTTCTTTTCTTCACCTTCCCTCAGAAATTCGGCTTATATATTCTTCGGTTACCTCAGACACCTATAGGTATTCAATATTTTTAAGTGTGATTAAAATGAGAGAGTCTTGCCTCTTATTAATACTCTCCAAGTAACTTCTAACTCTCTAACCATGAGGAGTTATGTGACATTCCACATACCTACGGAAATGGCATGACAAGAAATATCCATGTAGGATAGTTTCACTGACAAATTCACTGACCTTCATCTCATTATTCCACAAATAAGCATGGTTTCTCTAACCATACTTCAAGGATAACTCAATCCGCAAAGCGTCTTCCCGTGAGGGCTTTCACCATAAGGGGACCACTTTGGAGTTCATCCATATGTACTTATTATCAACCATGACAAGACAATAATGAGTCATCTTTACATAAAAAAAACTTGGGTACTCCATTACCCAAACCTTTGTGCTACCGGGATTTCTTCAAGGGTTGACATCAATGAAAACCAACCTTAATCAACAATCTCCCCCTTTGGCATTGATGGCAACACTCTGATGCAATACTGAAGTCATATCACACATACTCCCCCTGAAACCATGCCTCTATCCTTTGCATCTCTGTGACCATTGCTCCCCCTCGAATCATGCCTCTGTCCTCTGCATCTGATAAATCTCTCCATCTTTGTCATCAATGGCAAAGGTATCTTTCCATCCGGGGATGCTCCCCTTGATTGAACTATCCTCTTATGGTGCTTCCTCGTGTACATCTAAGACATATAAGATAAGCATTCAAAAGCATTCATTTTGGAGTAGAAATGACTTCGAGTCTCTGGCGAAGATACTCAAAGGCTTACCGTGGAAGTGGTTTTGTAAATATGTCTACCACTTGTTCTTGTGTGCCCACATACTCAACTCTGATGTTCTTTTCTACAACCTGCTCCCGTAGAAAGTGATACTTGATTGGAATGTGCTTCTTCTTGGAGTGCATTACGGGGTTCTTTGAGATACTGATGGCACTTGTATTATCACAATAGATTAGAATGGGCTCATCATACTCAACTTGTATATCTGTTAGAGTTTGCTTTATCCAAAGAACTTTTGTACAACATGATGTTGCTGCAATATACTATGCCTCGACTGTAGATAAATATACTGATGATTGTTTCTTTATTAGCCATGATACTAAGCACTCACCCAAGTAGAACGTTGCTCCACTAGTGCTTCGTCGGTCATCAATACAACCTGCCCAATCTACATCTGTGTAGGGAATAAGTGATAGATCCTTTCCTTTTGGATACCATAATCCAAACTCTTTTGTTCCTTTGAGATATCTGAAAATCCTCTTCACTGCTAATACATGTGATTCCTTTGGTGCTGCTTGAAATCATGCCACCTATCCAACTACCTGCATTAGATCTGGTTTGGATGTTGTCACATATAGTAGGTTGTCAATCATTGACCTGTATTGCCTCTGATCTGTATACTTCGAATCATCATCTTTTCTCAGCTTGCAACTGGCCATTTGCAATCTTCCATTCCGAATCTGTTTAGCATTTCTCTTATATACTTGGTTTGAGAAATAAAAATTCCTTGGTTGCTTTGACATATCTAAAGTCCCAGAAAGAAAGATAGTTCTCCAAGTAACGACATTTCAAATTCATTTTGCATATCTTTTGCAAATTTCTGGCTTAACCTGTCATCATCACTACCAAAAATAATATCATCAACATAAACTTCAACTAATAAGATATTACCTTGACTTACCTTGATGTAGAGGTTGTTGTCTGCACTTCCTTTTCTGAACCCTACATGTTGTAGAAACTTATCCAGTCTAGAGTACCATGCTCTAGGAGTCTGTTTTAGACCATACAAGGCCTTATTTAATTTACACACATAATCTGCGTTCTCTGACAGCTGAAATCCTTCTGGTTGTTCAATGTAGACTTCTTCTTCAAGTTCCCCATTCAGAAAAGATGATTTTACGTCCATCTGATACACTTTAATATTTTTGGAGCATGCATAAGCTAAAATCAAATGGATTGCTTCCATTCTGGAAACTGGGGCAAATGTCTCTTCAAAGTCGATTCCTTCAATTTGTGCATATCCTTTACATACCAATCTAGATTTGTTCCTTGTAACCTGTCCATCTTCATTCAATTTATTCGTGAAGACCCACTTTGTGTCGATCACATTCTTATTCTTTGGTCTTGGAACCAGTTCCCAAGTGTCATTTTTATCTATTTGATCCAATTCTTCATTCATGGCCTTATTCCGAAATTCATTCTTGTTGGCTTCTTCAAAACAGTTTGGTTCAATTGTAGATAAGAGTGCTAGGTATGTTTGTTCTGGTGAACGGATTTTTCTTCTAATCTCAACTTCTGCATCTTTGTTTCCGATAATCTGATCTGAAGGATGATTCTTCTGTACTCGTCTCATAGGGACGATTTTAGGGGCTAAATTTCGCTCATGGGCTAATTTTCCATGGTTTTTCAAAAAACAAGATTCACTCTTTTAAAAATGATTCGCCCAAATTCTATAGGATAAAATTATTTTACCTTTAAAATCGTCAAAATTTTATAAAAACTATATAAAATCCTTAGAAATTTGAATATTTTTACAAAAATATCACCAATCATTTATAGTTGGCATATGAAGTATTAGTACTATTCGCCAAGGTTTCTACATTTTAAAATAAATTTCCATCCTTAAAATTATCCCTGCTCGTCTCCTAGGTGTGTTTGGAGATACTTGTTGAACTTGATCTTCTGTTTCTATTGGATTCTCTTCATCTTCCTCTTCTACTTCATCTTATGCTTCTTCTTCAAAAAGTTATTCCATTGATTTATTTTCTTCTTCCTTTGATGTTGGTCTGCCTGTTTCATCAATTGTTACGTTGATGCTTTCCACAACTTTGTTCAATCTTAGATTGTAACACTTGTATGATTTCCTTGTACTTGAGTAACCAACAAGTACTCCTTTGTCCACAAGAGAGTCAAACTTTCCCATTCTACCATCTTTTCTTTTGATGTAGCATTTTCTTCCAAAAACTCTGAAGTGCTTCACATTTGTTGGTCTTCCTTTCCATAGCTCGTAGGTAGTTTTATCAATGTTGTTTATGAGCATTACTCTGTTTTGAATGTGAACTATTGTATGCACTGCCTATGTCCAAAATATATCTTTCAATTTGGAATCCATTAACATTGTTCGAGCCATTTCCTGTACTACCCTGCTCTTTCTTTCAACAACTCCATTATGTTTAGGTGTCCTGGCAATAAAGAATTGCCTTTTTATTCCATGACTGCTGCAGTATTCCATAAATTCCTTTGAAGTGAAGTCTCCTCCATTAACAGATCTCAAGCATTTGATTCTTGAATCCATCTCATTTTCAACCATTTCTGTAATACCCCAAGACCGAGCCCCTTCTGAATTGTAATTTTTTCTTATAGGCTGGTGAGCCAAGTGGTTGTAAGTTGAAAGACATATGTGTTATTAGGCCGGCGAACCAGATGCTAAGGCCAGTAGCCTGATATTTTGTTTGTATATGTAATTATGAATATCATTAATTAAAATACAAACATTGTTGCGTGTAGACCCTCCACGAAGAAGAGTTATGGGGGACTAAGCTCCAGAAGGTAGGGTAAGGAAGGGGGGATAAGTATTTGGGCCTAGGGGCTAAGCTAGGGGGCTTACCTCTAGAGGAATAATATTTTAATATTATTTCCTGAAGACTAAAGTGAACATTATATGGTTTTTTTTATCCTGAGTTCCTGATGGTTAGGGACGTAAGCTAAATGGAGTGCATGCAACTCTAGGAAGACAAGTGTCGAACTAGGCTCATGCAGCTAAAAGATGAAGTGTCAACTGGGTTGGGGGTTCTCTCTTCCGTTCGGTCATCATCTGCTTGATTTTGGGGGTGACCATTCTGCCATGCGGCACATGAACCCGGTTTTTCTCTACGTTTGATCTTTGTATACCCTCACGCATCTCAGAAAATCAGGAAGGGAATCCGACCTGTGTTATTCGGTGAACCCAACCTATCCGCACCTACAGAGCTGAGTTCGTACCTTAATCATTTTTGGGTTGTCGTTTTCTATTGTATAAACAATATTGTGTCATAACTGTTGGTGGTGCAGCCACGCAGTTCCTTGACGGAGTGAGACTTGATGCCATTGACTGTTTCCTATTGAGCTTTGATATGACCTAGTGTTCGACTATTTTCTTATTGGGTGTCCATACCCGTTTTCCCTGTTGTCGTTGTTGTTACTATTGCTATCAACTGTACTCGGTTTTAGCTAAGTCAAACTCTGGTTATTAGACCTATGAGAATCTCTCCCATGTGCGAGATTATGTTGGGAAGTGAGTTCTCCTGGAAGGGAGTCTCGTAGCAGCCACAATACTCTGAGACTTCTGGTCCAACTTGTTGTTGAAGCCCAAGGTAAGGGAGGTGTACTATCTGATGGACTTGTATTACTGAAGGTGTATCCTCCTGGGGTGGAGCAAGTGTGTGGGGAATGAGGGTATGTGTGTTGTGGGCATAAGTGGCTCCTGGGATAAAAGATCCTTCATGTTTCTTTGTGCAACTTCCTTGTTGTCCTTGCCAAGCCTAGAATTACCTTTCCCAGTGGATTTTAGTCCCATCTCGGGGGTGACCTACTACTGAGAGTGATGAGCAGTGCGTTATAAGGCTGGGAGGTTCGTGGAAGGTCTAAATGCAGTTGGTGGATTCACTCCAGATAAAAGATAAGTATCATAACTGTGTTTAATTATGTATTTTATGTATGTTGTTGTGATGCTTGTATTTCTTCATGTATTCCATTGCATGTATGAATTGCTCGTAATTTTATTTAATTCTGTATGATGGAAGTAACTCTATATTATCTTTGTTAATTTCATTAGAATGCATATATTTTTCTTTCTACAAGCTATAAATTCCGCATGGTAGCATTACTCGGTCTGTGGATGGTTGGGGATGTTACAATATGGTATCAGAGCCCAAGGTTTCAACATTGAACCAAGATGGGCCGGATAAGTGGTCTTTGGACCCAGGGTATCGAGTGAAAATTGTGTTGGAAGAACCAATTTCTAACCTTAGAGCATTCCTGAGTGCCAAGGAGTTACTTGGCCATGTTACGAAGATTAGGAGTGGTAGTGATAGAATAAAACCGTAACCGGCGTGGTATTTGACCATGGAGAGAGAGCGCTCAACACTTGGAGTGTGGGAGCCGTACGATCTGTTTGTAATGAGATACCCTTATGATCGTTAGATCCAAAGAAGGTGTCAGAAGGATATTCGAGAAGCCTTTCGGGAGTTCGGTTATCGGGAAAAGTAGGTTGCGTTGAGGCGCAAACTTTCGAAACCCCGAGAAGATATACACCGTAGATATGGGAAAAATAACTTGACCATTGGATCAAGCAGAAGAGAAGATTGTAATTTCAGGAGTTTGACTTTTGGGAGAAGTGGGGTGTGCTGACGCACAAACCCCTGAAGGCCGAAATCGTGAAATCCTGATGAACCAAAGTAGTGAATCAGACTGATGTCACTAGGATGGACGAGGACACAAGGGATGTGTGCCACGTGCCAGTGGGTCCCGAAGGAAAAAGTAGACCCAGTGGGGCTGGAGGGCATCACCTAGGGTGACATGGACCTTCTTAAGAGAAACATGTGTCACCACCCTAGTTGGTGACAACTATGTTGTGGGCCCGGTGGCTAGAAAGGTTGGAAGTTTGGAAGTTGGGAGTTGGAGAGGGAAGCGAGTGTGAGAGCCTCCAAGACCGAAATCCTGAAACCCCGAAACCTGAAACCCCGAAGTTCTGATGAGAGAACCTTGACAATCTAACACTTGGTCACGAACCTTGGTCACGTGAGGTTGGAAAAAAAAAATAAGAGAGAGGGACTAAGGCCCGAGTTCACTACAGAGCCAAGCAGAGCTCGAAAAATTCTTGGAAACTGAATGTTTTCTTGAATCAAGTTGTTTATGAATGTTGTGGGATTTGGTAAGGAACAACGACCTGACAAATTTCGGTTGTCTGCATGTTGTGTTTGCAGAAGTTGGCAAGTTCCAGAACCGGTTAAATTGCCACGGAGTGTAAAGAAAGGAAGAGGTGTGGATTGCCTCCAGTTCAGAGAACGAAAGAGAAGGAATGGACGTGCACTTGGGAGTCGAAGGATCGAACTCCAATGGGCACAGTCAAGAGATGGATAAGGAAGGGAATCTGATGAAAATCATTGGAATATTACAGAAGGATGCTCAGACTAGTCAAGATGATAGCTGAAATCTCATGAAAGTCGGGGATCAACAGGGAGAATTCAACTTGAATTTTCTGAGGAGCCTGGATAGGATCGAAAAGAAATTGGAAAAGGAGAGTGACACAAGCAAAACAGGGAGTCACAGTACCCCTGAGAGGAAAAGAAGATCAAGGAGTGTCATCAAACATCGTCGTCGCTCCCCAAAGCATACCAATAAGGAGGTACAGAGTAGTTCAAGCCCATCTCCTACCAGAAAACATAGGATATTTGGAGTGGATGAGCTGAAGGGTGAAATGAACAAGATTAAACCTCCTACTTTTGACGGAGAACACCAGAAAGATGAAGATGTCGAGACTTGGCTGCTAGGCATGAGGAAATATTTCCAACTACAAAAGTATTCTTCTCATGCAGAGGGAAGAATTTCCATTTACCAACTTAAAGGAAAGGAATCTATATGGTGGGAGTAGCTTGTGAAAGTACAACACGTCAAAGAGAAGAATGTTACTTGGAGAGAGTTCAAGATACATTTTGAAAATAAGTACTTAACTAAGAGATACTACAACAGAAAGATGAAAGAGTTCTTTGAACTCAAGCTGGGCATCATGACCATTGATGAATATGAACGACGGTTTTTTGAATTGTAGAAGAATGTTCCTTTCATCAAGGATGAGACTGTCAAAATTCAAAGGTATCTGAGTGGAATGCCATCTTGCATCAGTGACAAGATCCAGTATGATGACCCAAAGACTATGGAAGAAACTTTAAGGAGAGAAAAATTCTTATATGATCAGCAAAAATAAAAGCCTACTTTCCAAAAATCTTGGGAAGACAAGAAGAAGTTTAAGAGGGAGCAAAGGAAAAAGGGAAACAAACGACCATTTTTCAGGAACAGTCCTCAAGGACAATCGTCTTTTAGAGAGCCCAGGAAGGCTGAGGTGGGTGGAGAAATGCCAAGAAAGACACCTATGGAGTGTTGGGGTTGTAAAGGAAACCATAGGTATAGAGATTGCCCCCACTAAAATTATAAAGCGACAGACGTCCACAATGTTCAGCAGGCTGAAAAAGTGGAGGACATGGGAAGTAGAGTACCAAGGATCTATGCAGCCCTGGAAAACAAGAAAGCAAAATATCAGTCACACATGATTGAATTAGAAGGTATGATTAACAACCATGCCTTTACTATTTTAATTGATTCAGGGGCTAGCCATAGTTATATAGATCCTAGAGTGGTGGAAAGTTTGCAATTGTCGAGAAGAAAACATGAAAAGTCTTGGTTAGTGCAGTTGGCTACAGGAACCAAGAGGAAAGTAACTGAGTTGTTTAATTCCTGTCGTGTGGACATGAAAGGACTGAGCACAAAGGCTGAATTGAACATTCTGCCTTTAGGTTCTTATGACTGTCTAATTGGGATGGACTGGTTGGACCAGCACCATGCCATCTTGGACTGTCGTAACAAGATATTCACTTGCCTAGATAAGGAAGGGAATCAGAGAACAATCCAAGGAATTCCCATAGTTGTTGCTATCAGAGAAATCTCAGCGATGCAGCTAAAGAAGTGCTACAGAAAAAGATGTCAATTATTTGCAGCCCATGTGGAGGAAACACCTAAGGATAAGGTGTCAATTATTGGGGATCATGTGGTACTAAAGGAGTTTGAAGATGTATTTCAAGAGGTACCAGGATTACCTCTGAAAAGAGATATTGACTTCTTTGCAAACTTGATGCCTAGAGAAGCTCCAATGTCAAAAGCTCCTAATGAAAGAGCTGCAATTGTAGCTTGAAGAGCTTCTGAAGAAGTGGTATATATGCCCAAGTGTGTCACCTTGGGGTGCACCGGTCCTGTTTGTGAAGAAGAAAGATGGGACGCTGAGATTGTGTATCGATTTTAGACAATTGAAGAAAGTAATGGTAAAGAACAAATATCCTCTGTCGAGGATTGATGACCTATTCGATCAGTTGAAGGATGCGAAGATATTTTCGAAGATAGATCTAAGGTCGGATAATCACCAGGTAAGAATAAAGGATGAAAACATCAACAAGACCTCCTTTAGAACAAGGTATGGTCATTACGAGTTCACAGTGGTGTCATTCAGAATATCGAATGCACCCGTTGTTTTTATATGCCTAATGAATAGTGTATTCAGGGACCATCTAGACAAGTTTGACATAGTCTTCCTAGATGACATTATGGTGTATTCCAAGTTGGAGGAAGAGCATGAACGACATATGAGGATGGTGTTGCAGGTGCTAAGAGAGCACCAGTTGTATGCCAAATTGATCAAGTGCTCATTTTATTAGGAGAAGATCCATTACTTGGGGCATATTATTTCGAAGGTTGGGATAGTTGTAGATCTTGAGAAGATTGAGGCCATCAAAGAATGGTCAATGCCTAAAAATGTGATGGAAGTCATATCCTTTATGGGTCTAGCTAATTATTACAGAAGGTTTATCACAGGGTTCTCAAGAATAGCTCACCCTATCACTTCCTTGCAAAGGAAGGAGAAGAAGTTTCAGTGGACAGAAGATTGTGAGAGAAGTTTCCAACAATTGAAGCAAATGTTAACCAGTGCTCCAATCTTGAGGATTGCATATCCGAATGAAGATTTTTTTGTATGCATAGATCCATGCAAGGAAGGGTTGGGAAGAGTCCTCAGTCAGAATGGATTCGTAGTTTTTTATGAATCCAGAAATTTGAAAGAGCATGAAAGGAACTATGCAACTCGTGATTTGGAGTTGGCAGTCATTGTACACGCTCTAAAGAAATGGAGGCATTCCCTCATGGGGAGGAGGTTCGAACTGAGAATAGACCATAATGGTCTGAAGTATTTGTTTGATCAACCAACCTTGAACACTAGACAGAGTAGGTGGTTGGAGTTTCTTTGTGAGTACGATTTTGATATCAAGCATATCAAAGGGAAGGAGAATAAGGTGGTTGATGCAATCAGCAGGAGAGTACATGAATTACATGCTACAACCATTAGCATGTACCAAACTGATATTAAAAGCATTATTTTAGAGGCTGCAAATATAGATTTGCAGTACATAGATTTGGTAGCAAAGCTACAGCAAGGAAAGATGCCACAAAAAGTGGAGATTTATAAATTGGAATCTGAAGGAACACTTATGTACAAGAACAAAATTTATGTACCTAATATCCAGGACTTGAAACTTATGATTTTGAATGAAATGCATAATGTGCCTTATGCAGGGCACCCTGGATATCAGAAAACTGTGGCAACAATCTTGAGCCATTAATTTTGGCCAGGTATGAAGAATGAGATTGTTGAATACATCACAAGATGTATGGAGTGCCAAAAGGTTAAAGCTGAGCACATGCACCCAACAGGGTTGCTGCAACCTTTACCCATCCCTGAGTGGAAGTGGGAAGTGGTGACAATGGACTTCATCACAGGATTTCCCAGAATAGGCAAGCAACATGATTCAATCATGGTGGTGGTGGACAAGCTTATGAAAGCTGCCCATTTTATTCCATTGAAGACTACTCACAAGGCAACTAATGTTGCTGATATTTTTGTGAGGGAAATAGCACGATTGCATGGTATTCCCAAGACAATTGTGTCTGACAGAGACCCGAAATTTACCTCCAAGTTTTGGAATGGGTTGTTCAAAGGATTCAGAATGAATATGAACTTCAACATTGTTTATCATCCTGAATCTGATGGGAAAACAGAGAGGGTGAACCAAGTGATAGAAGACATGCTAAGTATGTATGTGATGGAAAAACCGTCTAAATGGGAAGACTACCTACACTTGGTAGAATTTGCCTACAACAATGGGTATCAAGCATCGTTGAAGATGAGCCCATTTGAATCACTTTATGGAAGAAAGTGCAATACTCCATTAAGTTGGGATAATCCAGTTGATAGGGAAGTAGTTGGGCCAGAGTTGCTCAAGGAAATGGAAGAAAAAATGTTGCATATTAAACAGAATTTGAAAGATGCCCAAGATAGGCAGAAGAGTTATGTTGATAAGAACATGATCCACAGGGAATTCAAAGTGGGTGATCATGTTTTTCTGAAAGTGAAAGCTAACAGAAGTTCCTTGAAGCTGGGAAACTATTCCAAGTTGGCAACCAGATTTTGTGGACCGTTTGAAATACTAGAAAGAATTGGACCAGTTGCATATATGCTTGCATTGCCCGCATCCATGACAATACATAATGTGTTTCATTTTTCATTGCTTAAGAAATATATACATGATGCTAATCATGTAATCGATTGGAATGTGATTCAGGTGGAACAAAAAGGTGTCTTGCAAGTGGATCTGGTGCGTATACTGGACCAGAAAAGAAAGCAACTCTGGAATTGAGCCATAGGGCTTGTAAAAGTCCAGTGGACCTGGTATGGTCCTGAGGACGCAACATGGGAGCATGAAGATGCTATGCGGGCAGAGTACCCACATCTTTTTGAAAATTTTGGAAATCTTGTTGTTGTTTTGTAAATAAGTTTCACTGAGGACAGTGCAAAAATAAGGGGAGGGGATTGTAATACCCCAAGACCGAGCCCCTTCTGAATTGTAATTTTTTCTTATAGGACAGTGAGCCAAGTGGTTGTAAGTTGAAAGAATTATGTGTTATTAGGCTGGCGAGCCTGATATTTTGTTTGTATATGTAATTATGCAGATCATTAATAAAAATATAAACACTGATGTGTGTAGACCCTCCACGAAGAAGAGTTATGGGTGACTAAGCTCCACTAGGTAGGGTAAGGAAGGGGGGCTAAGTATTTGGGCCTAGGGGCTAAGCTAGGGGGATTACCTCTAGAGGAATAATATTTTAATATTATTTCCTGAAGACTAAAATGAACATTATATGTTTTTGGTTATCCTAAGTTCCCGATGGCTGGGGACGTAAGCTAAATGGAGCGCATGCATCTCCAGCAAGACAAGTGTTGGCCTGGGCTCATGCAGCTAAAAGCTGAAGCGTCAACTAAGTTGGTGGTTTGCTCTTCCATTTGATCATCATCCGCCTGAGTTTGGGGGGGACCATTCTGTCATGCGACACATGAACTCGATTTTGCTCTGCGTTTGATCTCTGTATACCCTCATGCATCTTAGAAAACCGGGAAGGGAAGTTGACATGTGTTATTCGGTGAACCTAGTATATTCGCACCTACAGAGACGAGTTCGTACCTTAACCATTTTTGGGTTTTCGTTTTTTGTTGTCTGAACAATGTTGTGTCATAATTGTTGGTGGTGCGGCCACGCAGTTCCTTGATGGAGTGAGACTTTCTATCATCGATTGTTTCCTATTGAGCTTTGATATGACCTAGTGTTCGACTGTGTTCTTGTTGGGTGTCCATACCCGTTTTCCCTATTTTCATTGTTGTTACTGTTGCTATCAACCATACCTAGTTGTAGCTGAGTCGAACTTTGGTTATCAGACCTGTGAGAAGCTCTCCCAGGTGAGAGAGTCTGCTAAGAAGTGAGTTCTCCTGGAAGGGAGTCCCATAACAACCATAGTACTCTGAGACTTCTGGTCTAGCCTGTTGCTGAAGCCCAAGGTAAGGGAGGTGTACTAACCGATGGAATCGTATTAGTGAAGGTGTATCCTCATGGGGTGGAGTAGGTGTGTGGGGAATGAGGGTTTGTGTTTCACTAGGTCTTCTTGAATAACCCCTTTGTGTATGACTCTCAAAGTTGTTATTGTTCATGTTGTTAGCTCTGCAATTCACAGCTTTATG